>JAAGNO010028592.1:13850-41868 GCA_033439905.1 Ceryle rudis | reverse complement strand
AGAGAGAGAAAGAGAGAGAGAGAGAGAAAGAGAGAGAGAGAGAGAAAGAGAGAGAGAGAGAGAAAGAGAGAGAGAGAGAGAGAAAGAGAGAGAGAGAGAGAAAGAAAGAGAGAGAGAGAAAGAAAGAGAGAGAGAGAGAGAAAGAGAGAGAGAGAGAGAGAGAGAGAGAAAGAGGTAAAATAGCCACACAAATGGTAGCACTGGGTTGGAAGTGTTGAGCAACAGGTTAATGAAGCTAAGTAAGAAAGAAATAACTGAAAGAGTTAATCTTTGGTGAACAGAATGAATTAACTTTGCAGCCCTGCAAGCACACTCCTTAAGGAATAAGGATATTCTGAGGATTAAGACTATTCTTGCATATGTGATTAGACTCTCTGGATACAGTGCATTTTTCAGCTTTACTGCACTGTTTCATGCAGAACAGAGGAAACCACCGAGGTGCTGGTGCTGTGGTGTCTGGTTTACAAAGCACTATGCAAACTGGCAAGGCTTAAACTTCCCCCACAGGCTGACCTTTGAAAGAAACAGGTACTGAAGTTCTGATATAATTGTGTCCCCGAAACGCTCTCAGAGTGTATTTTAAAGAGTGGGAATGAGAACACATCATGCAGTAGCCTCTGCCTGACTGCCACAGCAGTTAAGGTCTGCTGCAGTTCTTGAGGTGTCCATGACAGTTCAGTTTAACTGTAGCTATAGACAGACACTGCACACATCTATAGCATTCCCACTGTACCTCTCCAGCTATGTCCACTCTTTAGGAAAGCTCTGAACCAGGCTTCACCAGTGGACAGTGACCATCCAACAATCTGCTCCGAGAAGCGTTTCGAGACCTATAAATGTACATCATCACATGCCAGAACAACCCCCTGCAGACAATATCTGCTTATTCTAACCTGTAAAAAATCCATGGCTTTAAAACCAGCTCAACTGACTACTGTGCAAACAGGGGAACTGTAGTATTTGAGCGGTGAAGACTGTTCTGGGAGGAGCTGCCATACCCCAATTCTGTATGGACTGTAAGTTACCATGAAGTATTTCCCCTCCTTTTCACTCAGCTCTAAAGTAGAAATACTCTCCCGTAAAGAAAATCAACTGCACAACAACAAACGATACACACAGGAATCAAGGTGTACTGTTAAGGAGAAACACCTGCCCCACTTCTCCCTCCAGCCGCTGGCCCAGGCAATGTGCAGCACATTCACAACATCTGTTTCATTTTCTGCCGACAACGAAACAGAAGATCACCCCTGGGCAAGGAGGGAGCAGGAGTTAGATCACAGCACACCCAGCAGCTGGCAGGTGCCGGCTTAAATATGCGCAAATGCTCCACTTGCATTTATTACAGAACAGTACCTAGTGCCCACACTGCCCTCCCAGCAAGATTAACTGGGGACTCAGTATTCAGTTACAGAGAAGCAAAGGGTAAAGGCACAGATGATATGATCCCACTTGCAGCAGTACAGTATGAGAAATAAAACTGTACAGTCTTTTTCTCCCATGAAGGCAAATAAATGCTGTTCCTTATTGACGTAACTGGATCTGAAGAACCAACAGGAGGCTCACCTGCACAGTACAAGCTCCCTTAATATAAACTACGTAAAATACACCAAAGTTAGACAATATCAACACAATTCAGTAAATCATAAACAATCACACGAGGAGTAAACCCCAGAAACCACTCTGTGCCAGCAGTTCAGGACTCTGCAGATTGATTACCCCAAAGGCCACTCAGACTGAAGCACTCACAAAAATTGCTATTTTTAAGTAAATGCTTTTGTTAATATCTCAGTGTATACAAGTCTTTTCAGATTTTGCCAAAATCCACACTTCCCACTCCATTTAGCTTTGTAGCTACTGCAGATCAAAAGTCACCCTTTATAAAAGCTACTCTGCTTGCCACAAAACAAACTTAATCTGCATTTTTTCATTTCATGTCTATGCATTTTTAAAAGGCGTTCCCTAGCATACAACAGGTGGAACTTTCAAATGCAGTAAAAAGCATGAATAAAGCGTAACGCATATATACAAAAGAAATAATCAAGGCGCCACGAGAGGTTTCAGTGTTAGCAACTTGCTGCCGCTGCTCTCTCATTTAGGAGGGGCTGGAAAGCTGATGGGATGTATGCGATCTATTGCAACAAATCACTTCAAGGGCAGGTAATGTTGTCCCAGCTATTTTTCCTCAAGCAATCACAGCCTCTGGGTGCCATTTCATGAGATGTCCTAAGCCAATTTTGCTGCCTGACACTGCTGAGAAGTGGAGGTCCTGCTCCTAGTTACATCTTCATCACTTTGCTATGATATCCACTCAGATCCCATCACCCTGTTGCTTACCTTTTGCCAAATTTAGCACATACCTGACTGCACAATAATCCAATTCATCTCACTGCAGCAGCAGAAAGAGTCTGGCAAAAAAAATAGTACTCTGCCATTCTAGTGAGCTGAATCAGTTTACCATGTGATTAAATGAGTGCCAGAGCTAGCACAAGAGAGTTGGAAGGCAGGAGGGGAGGAGGAAAGCTTCTTTTTGGAACAGTAAGCTGTGAATTCAGTTCAGCCAGCATGAAAAAAAGAAAATAAATCACACCTTCAAGCCAACTGGATGCCTGCCAGCTTCACCCATCTCACCATCCTAACTGGCAAGCATCAAAGAGATCAAGACAACCAGCTACTGTGAATGGTCTCAGAACAAATTATTTGATCATCTGAATGAAAAAAAAAACCAAAAAGATGCACAGCAAAAATTAACCAGACTGTTAAGATCAAGTTATGATTCATAAACAACCACCGTCTCTACACATCTTTAACTAAAACTGGCGACTCACCCCACACCACACAGGTGCAGAATATCTTCCGTGAGTGTTCTGGCACTTCCCTGGAAGCTTTTACAAACCAGAAAAGCAGGTGTCCCAGACACTACCCTGGCATGCTCCTGACAGCAGTTGTTTTCAGGGAGCCTGCTACACAGTATTACAACTCGGCAAGCCACTCATGTCAGCAAATTTCACCAGCCATCACCAGGCGACTGGATGATGTGTCAGAACAGGCACAAACCAGTAGCAAAATCCCTTCATTCACATACTCACCATCCATAAGGAGCCAGTGGCCAGTTAGGACCCAGATAAGGACAAGCATCACAGACAGGGAAAACGAGAGCAACTCGGCAGCAGTGAAACGCCCGCAGCAGCCAAAGGAAATCCTAGGAACAACATACAAACATTAGCTAGAAGACTTTAGGTTTCCATTTAAAGAACAGAAAATGGATGCTCTTGGAACAAGGCTCAACTGCTGATGAAAGAGGCCAAGAACAACTGAAGGGAAGTTCCTTTGCCAGAAATAGGTACCAGAACAGCAACAAAATACAAGCCTTCCTCATTCAAATAGTTTGTGTAAAGCCTGAACTACAGAGATGGAAAAAACTGTGTAAATTCTGGGACCTCTTTTGAATTTGTTACCTTGAATGCTATTTTCTAGTACCACCCAAGATAGTGCTTTTTGCAACCTGAACTCCAGTCACAAGATCAAAAAAAAATATATATATATTTCAAAACATGACATTAGCAGCTGTATTTTTCACCAGTGTAACTACAGTCTCTGAAAGAGCCAGCATTAAAATCCATAGTCCAACATAAACAAACATTACAATCCAATACCATATTCCAAACTCTGAAATCTCAGCCAAAAATATGCCAAATTTCTTAAAAACCACTGCTGGGAAATCTATTCCCCTGCAATAGCAGGGCCTTCCCCAGGCTGGCAAGGGTGCGTGACTTGCAGAAATTGGGCTTCCTAGTTTCAAAGTAGAAAACATGGTGTGGGCACAAAAAATATGCACAAACATCAGCCCCGAGGTTAATGCTTGTAACCAAAGACTCCATTAAAGAATTCTTATTAAAAGAAATAATTACAACATACAAGAAGCAAAAGATTTCTCAAGTCCTTACTTGTTTTGCGGTGAACAAGGCCGTGTTAAGTACTGGCACATCGGGAGCAGAAGGAAAGCGAAAGCTATTGTTGCAAGGACTAGAAAAAGAAGAAAAGGTAATATTAGTACATTCGGACCTAATTCCTACAGTACACAAATGAGCTTCTCCACTTCGAAATAGCTCTTGCAACAATGCCCTATTATCATACGCTGCTGTATTATTAAAGCAAGAGCAGCTAAAGGCTCTACCGTTTTCTGCAGAACTTCCACTGTTAGTATTCTTTCAAACTTGAATCAAAATAAAAGCTCTCAAAGGAATGCAACACCTCACTCCCAAAGCCGAAAAAAACCCACTCTCAAAGTTATTCACGATCATGTCAGCGAGTTTTCAAATATTCTGAGAACCAAAAAAAAAACCCCAACCAACCTGGTTGTGAGTTTCTTTTAAAATTATTCAACATGACACAGACTAAGGCAGCATAATAAAGGGTTTTTTTCCGCTTAACTCAGATACTAATTTTTTTACCCCATCTCACTCAAATCCGTTTGGTCACTACTGAAACACAATACAACTTAAAATAAGTTATATCCAGTAGCTGGCAAGTTAAATTTTCTAAAGTACAAAGTGCTTTAAGTGTTTGAAAACAGGATGACAGAAATACATAAACATGCAAATGGACTATTTCCATAAGCATTTTCTCTTTTAAGAGGCATACTTATCCCACCCACACATTTCTAAAAACATTTAGTAACTGATGGTATTTCTAATCATTTTTCCTTCCAGTTTTTTAAAAAATAATAGCACTGAATTTGTACTAAGCCTATTTAAAAAGGCTAAAGAGCGAGGGCGTGGAGACACATTCATGTCAGCAGCATGCGCCCAAAACTGCTGTGGCAAGAACAGACTGAAATGAAAATGGAAGAGTCGGTTGACATTATCCGCATGCTGCAAATCAAATCTCTGTGCTGTCCTCTACTCAACTCCTTAAAAAATTGCAGTGGTTGTTGTTGGTTTTTAAAGGAATTTTTTTTTTCCTCTTCTCAAATGAAGGTGATGGGAAGGAAGATTTTAAAAAATAAAAATAAAAAAAAAGACATCGATTCATTTTAAAAGAAAATTTTACAAAGTGTCTGTATGCAAACAGCCCCATGGAAACTCACAGTTCTATCAACATTTCGGAGAGAAGGAAAAAGGCAGAATGAGTGGGGAAAGAATTAAGAGCGTGGCAACCCTGCACAGGTTGAAGTAGGAACCTTTTTGGAGGTGCTTGGCAAAAGAACTGTGCCCCTGCTGCCCAGTCCTGCAGGCCTTGATGCCTGTCCACCCTGCTCCCTACTCCACTTCCACCACAGTGGGACTGACCCTTCCTCATCCCTGTCCTGACCTGGTATCCCCAACCACTGCCACCCCAAATCTGGGCTCATTCAGAGAGTATAGGAATTAAATGTAATCACACTACCGCACAGCATACACGAGTACCCACTCCTTATCTCATTCCCAGCAGTCCAGGCTTCCAGTCCTAAGTTTTCCCTTCCCTCTAGTCTCTGTATCTATTATTCAATCGGCTTAACTCCTGTCTGCAGGCAATGCGCCAGCTCTTCAGCTCTGCCCTCTGCTTAGCAGCTGGTCCTGGCCTTGGGCTGTATGCTGTACCTACCCTTGCTCCTGACTCTTCCCTGAGAGGAAAATCTTTGCAGGAGGAAGATTTAGAAGTGGTTTAAGAAACCAGACATCAGCTATAATTTAGAAGTCTCCCTGCATTAGCCTCTGAAATCTACAGAAAAGATAAAAATAGCACTTGAGCTTCAGGGGACAGAGGGATCAAATCCCACAGCTTCCAAGTTCCCAAGTCGAGCAGGGTCCACATCCTGCTGTACAGCCTCCAATGAAGCCTTGCATTTTAGAGGTTCTGGGGACAAGTCCTCTCTGCCTAATGACACCCTCTGATGCAAGACCAAGGAAAAGCACAATAGTAGCATAAAACCAGGTTACAGAATAAAGATACCGAAAATCACTGACCCAAACAGACTCAATCTTCTTAAACCTCCAATGAGCCCCAACTACCTCAAATTCATCTAATTAAACACCACAGGTGTTACAAATGAAGTTCTAAATGTCAAGGTCATTCTGGAAATAAATAGACCAATATGCTTGACAAATTAAAAGTTGACTTTTCTCATAAATCTTCCCTTATATCATCTTATATACATGTATGTATATTCCCCTGATATCTAGCACATAGTAGAATTTATCTGAAGTACTAATTTATTTTCAATAGGAAAGAACATATGTGTCATGGGTCAGAGGTACAAAAGCCGTATTCAGACTTCTACAGGACCGTGCCTCCAGAATTCAGACAGGAGTCTCAAGACTTGGGTCAAAAGGAGAGATCTGGATTTTATCCATCTACATCAGCTCTGCTAAGAGGCTGGAGAGGATGCACAGCTCAGGAGTTAAACCATGAGGGGAAAGCCTGCATTGCATATGCATGAAATAGGAGAAGATGAGAGGTATTTAGGCGTTTAAATTATCTTCACGACTCAGTATATGGACTGAGTACAATTTTTAAAAGCTGCTGCACATTTGGAGCAGTAGGAAGAACCCTGCAAACCTGAACAGCAGCTGGTCTCTTGAAGAACTGCAAAAAGATCAAAAGGCCACAATTTTCCAAAAATCTACGCCCTGCTATTTACTTAAATAACACAATGTAAGTAATAATAAGCAGGATCAGAGGACCTGCAATTTATTTGTGGGCAACAGTCTCAGTTTTGTTCTGAATTTAAGCAAAGCAAAAGAATACTCAAAATGCTAGTGACAGCAGAATTACCCTTGAGACAAAGAAAAACTGCACAAAAGCAAAAACCAAAATTAAACTTGGAAAAGCATCTCTGGATAGAATCATCAGGGTTATGCTGTGATCCTACAAAGCACCCAAATTATGAAATACCATGTACAGTTCTGAGCACTGAAGTAATACATCTAGCATCTTTCAGAACTCTGGCAATTTACAGTTCAGTAAGTTTAGCAAACCTCTAAGGGGAAAATACTTCTCAAATAATACTTGTCACTTTATTAATAGCTACAGAGACACAAAAATACAACAGTGAAAACTGGGGTTTTTAAGTGTACTATGATGTGTATTATAATTCTTATCAACAATATTTAGTTATATCAATGCTTTTGGTTCCGTTCCAATTCTTATAAAGAGAAGAAAGGTCAGTCACCTGCTGTGCATATTGTAAAGACAACCTGAACTGAATCGAAGAAGAAGAACATAACTAGGAGAGACACAGACGCTCCAATTGGCAGGAACAACGCCTGGGTAGAATCAATGGTTTGAATACCTGCAGAAGAAAGAAAGGTGACATTTAACTTGGGCCTTTTCTTACCACACATGTTGACAGCCTGTCCTCACCAACACCACTGAGGACTCTGACAACATATTCCAGTGCTGGTGCAACAGGCTAAATGTCTAACTCCAAGGTCCTTGTGCACTACCACAACCAAGCTGCAGTCTGGGCGAAACCACACCGGCTAAACTGCAAGGTGTGGACAGCAACAGCTCTGCTTTGCAGAACCCAAGAACAGCAAGTTTGAAGAAAATGTATCCTTTTTTTTCTTGTGCCAGGGATAGAATGTATATCAAGTTACAAGAACTACCATGATTTAGGGATTAAGAATCATACAGCAATTATATATTTGCTTAATTTTAGCTTGAGCAATATAAATGTGTTGAATAGAGCATATGAAAGTTTTATTTAACCTCTCGGCATGAGGTAAAGAGCCTGACCAACAGCAGAGCTGCAGACAGTGTCGGGTTGACTGAGCTAAGGCAAAGGGTGCCATGGCTTCAAATTCCACTTGGGTGAAGGCCACCGTGCACTTAAATTGCACCACTGATTGCAATTGCCAGATAACATCAAGCCCAACAATAAAGGGCAGTTTTAAAAAACCAAGTCATTTACATGTTTATGAAACTCTAAATTCATTTTGGCGTGCACTATTATAAACAACAAAAATTCATTCTCCCATTTAGAGCTGGAAGCAATTTTAAACAGTGCAGATATACTGAAGTATTTTACTCTATTTCCCCACCCTCATCTATGCAGTGCAACTACCAGGGATATTAATAATGTGACAGGGCATTTTTTACTATTTTTTACCAGGTTTTTAGAAAAATTGAGAAGATCAGGCTTTGGAAAGCCCACCTATCCCCACAAATTCTAATAATTCACCAGTCTCTGTAGCTGTATTTCCATTTGATGGTACATTGGGAAGAAGCCATAGGTAGTAGCCCAATTAAAAATACAAGATGTACTTATACTTGTACAGCATTAAGATAATAGGTAAAGTCTGACGTAATCATTTGGTAAGAAGTATCTAAAATGTCTCTTATGAAAAATTATTACTGGGTCTGAGTCTTGATGGGATCTAAAACCAGCTTAACACCACTGTGTTAATCAAAAATAGACACTGCTGTATGAAGCAGGGTTTTACCAGTCCCAGGATTTTAAGGATAACTTTTTAAGTTATCAAGCAGAATATCTGTGCATATGTACATACACAGATATACAGACATACGCGTACAAGAACATGTACACATACATTGTTTGTGCGTGTGAGACTGGGTCTGTTTTACTTTTTTTCTGTGGAAGAGTGGCAAGTGGTCCAAATAACAGGTTCCCTACACAATTCATAGTTATCAATGTATCTGAGTATGCTGAAAAACCTCACACGCACATGAAGTACACTCGATAGTGCTTGGTATCTGTCGTAAATATTTAATTATTTTCACAGAAGAAAAGCTAAATAAGGAGTGTGGAAGCCATGACGCTTGCACTGTATGCTCATTGATTAGTTCAAGTCACAGATCTATTATTCTTAAACACAGGTAGCACAATAAATTTCAAAAATAATAAGCAGAACTCAGTCACTTGGGATTTCTATGTCACTAAGGTCTGGTACAGAAGGGTAAAGTAGAATATAGATAGTCCAGCGATGACAGTGCAAAGACACAGACATTCCAGTGTTCTCATCTGTGACTTAGATCTAGTTCCTCCTGCTTTGATAAAGAACATTTATTTGCATGCCCTTCAACTTCCCAGGGGAAAAAACCCAACCCCCAGAAATGACATACTACAAACCATTTTGGCATATGGGAATTAGTGCCTGCAGTGTTAAATGTCAGAGTTCTTCATTTCATTTCTGATCATTTTGACAGCTAATCCCCTTAATGTGCTTACTCCCCAGCCCCAGACTGTCTTCTCTTACTTCCCAGATGCCAAAAGCCTCAACCGTTCATTGCTGAATCACCAAGCATAGCCACATCTTTCCTCTGTGTTGTTAACAGTAGCAGTGCTCTGACAACCATGTAAATTCCAAAAGCCTATAGTAAAAAAAAGTTTAAAAAAAGCAAAAGACAAATCTAACATGATAGACATTAATCAATTTATAATTTTAAGATCCATGTCTTACTTTAAACAAAGCACCCCTAGCATTCAGGGTTTCATACACAGGGCTGCTCACATATCCCACTCCTGTCTTCTAAACTTGTGGAAACTATTCGAGAGCCTGTTCGCAGAATATGGCCTTATAAATTGCTCTAAGTTAAACTCGGGTGTGAATTTACCTGCAAAACAATGTATCTCAAATGGCCCAGCTGCCTGGAATCTGTTTATAGATTACAGATGGGACAATCGCCACGTAGAGGCTGACATGTTAATCCCCACTCTGAACAGACTGTGTAGACACAAAATTTGTTGTCCATTATAAATGAGTTGCCCAAAGCCATGTGAGGTCTATTCTTCAATCACTATTGATAAAGCTGAATCATCCTTATGGACCTGTTAGCAAGGCATGAGACCTCCCACTGCTTACGGACTGGCTTGCATGTCGTAGTGAAAACCTCCAGACAAGAAGAAATTACACCCCCTCTCATAACCGTGTGGTGTTTTTTGAAAATTAAAGCCATTTTCGTTTCCAGTAAAACCTGAAAAAATTGTGCAGCATGCAAGTTTTATGCATTATTGAAATGTTACGTCGATGTTTTAAGTTTCACTTCCATGGGCATGAACTAGATAGCAGTACTAGTGCATTGCAAGATGGCAAGTGCCCTCGACAACACAGTTCCATGACATCAGATGAATTTACAACGCATGTAGCTGGAACACAGGGACGGATGAAGCACGAGAAGATGCAGCATGCTGAGTGACAAAAGAGAGGTAAGGAGTAAAGCTAACCCTTACTGTTATTGGTGCTGTTGCCGTTAAAGGACCCAGCTGTGCTGCTATTGTCTTTCTCTTTGTCTTGATTCTCAAAGTCCATGTTAAGAGACCTGCAGGAAACAAAGCAGACAAGTTTTAAACTCCTATTTAGGCTCATCAGCTACAGTCTCATTACCATTCCACCACAGCACCCTTCCCCTGAAAAAGCCTTTTAATGATGGTTATTAGAAAAATCACTATATATATTAAAAATACGATTTATTTTTTTTTTTAAAAAAGCAAGCTTACAGTTACAGATGAGGCACCAAATCATGCAGTTCTGATAGTGAGACAAGTCACCTTCCTGTCTGAACCGGTACGTGTGCTAACGCCAAACTGCAACAGCGATACCCATCTGCATTACTGGGAAGCAGAGAAGGTGATGGGAATGCAATAAATGTTCTCCAATGAATGGGAACTCCTTCCAAGTTGTCATTTTGATAGTTCTCATTCAAATTTAACTTCTGAGTTTCATTTTTAAACAATACTGTTGCCTTCCTCTAAATCTTCTTATGAATGATGACCAAAACAAGCTCATAAGTAATTTGTCTGCTGAATGTATGGTCTTACTTCATTGAAAAAGTTTCAGCAAAACGTAGAAAGTAATGAGGATCTATTTTACATACCCACAGAACAGATGCCCAGATGAAGCTCTGAATAGCACAAATTGATACAATTAATCCACAGGAGCTGACATCATTCCCTTATGTACCCAGCTCAACTGTCATTGGTTCACCTTTTCATTTTGATACACGCACTTTTTAAAAGCTCCAAAATAGCACAGCATTCTACCCCTTTCCCACAGTCCCTTGCTTTGATGCAACTTCTAAATGATATTCTGAAAATGTTGGCATAACTTTCTGTAACGGGAATTTCGCTGAAGGTCTGCTTTGGCTGGCAATCTTTTCTGTCTTTAAATTCTATGTTGTTTTTTATAAAAACACTAGCAGTGAGGTTTACCATGATGGTTTCTCCTTCTGATAAATGCATGTTATCTGTGATTTAGCTGCATATTTATTTATTCAAATAACCTACTGAGAACCACCAGAAGCGCTGTACAGCTAGCACTGTGCAGCTCCTGTCTTAACTCTGCAGCAGTAGCCAAGTATTGCAATAAAACTTCCAAGTCAACAGGCATTAAACTGTTCAAGTTCAGTTATGAGTACTTGTGCTAAACGAAGTAACCTAATTCTATTAATCTGTCAGACAAGTAAAAAATACACCACAATCTTTATACAATTCTACAGGTATCAAAGTTATTTCATTTTAGTGTAAAGGTTACCTACTGCAATGCAAGGGTGGGCAATTTTGTGCTGCAGTCACACAACCTGAAACCAAGAAAAAGTCTCTTTTCACCATAAAACCGGTGTCTCTTCTGCTACCATTATGCAAGTGCTCCCAAATGGGTGCAAAATAAAAGCAGCCTTTGGGCTCAGGCAAACTATGAGGAAGCTTCAGCCTCAGACAGACAGGACTTCTACACAGATTAGCGATCACCAGCTACAAAGTTATTAAAAATACAAAGAGGCAATGGAGAACACTGAACTTCTAACAAAGTCATCTGTACTTCTTAGCTTGTTCTTCTGAAGATCTCTCTGCTCTGCATCATTTGGGGTGCCTTCGGCCTTCATTCACACTTCCTCTTCCCCATTAATGTGTTGTAGCCTTGCAATTTTCCTCTCAAGCTACAAAAATACAGGAGGAGGAGGCTGACAATCCTCCAGCACTGGATCCAAGATTCAGCTAAACAGGGTAATTCTTTTCTCAGTGCAGCATTTCATTCCTCTCCGAATTAGTGCAGTTTAACGAGAACTCCACACCATCATTCTCGAGTGGCATCAGGCAACTCAGAATTTAAGGGACTACAATCAGCAAAGAAAACTGGAAATAAACTATTAGATCTACTGCTCATAAACAACTTCAGCCCTTCTCTTTTCATGACAGTAGTGTCAGCAATTATTACATTATTACCTATAAACACCCATACCTCAAAAGTAAGCATAAATTAGGATTTTACTTTCATGTAACAACACAGCTGCTGATCCAAGACAACTTCTGAATAATCTCCAACGGTTGCATGATTTGGCTCTGCTACAAACTTAATAAAAAATTGAGAGGTGAGCTCCAAAACATTCTCCAAGAAAGTTTAAAATTATACCATAAAAGAAGATATACTTGAAACTATTGGACTGTAAAGAAATTGCAAGCTGAGAAACATTTGCTTTTCTGTTCCAAGTTTCTGCTGCACTTTCTAAGGCAACATTCAGCCAGCACCTCCCATTGGGCAATAAAGTACACACTTGTTTCTTCCGTGGGTCCTCCCAGTTCAAGCCAGTTGATTTGTAGCACAATGTTTCAAAGCAACTGGGGTCAGCCTCCTACAGGGAGGCACTCAGTAGGGTTACACTAAGGCCAAAGGAACTAGTAAGCTGCTGGCACATTGCTATCATTAAAGTTCAGATTCAGCTATGGATCACTTCCACTGCAGTAGTGCTTTGGAGAAACCTCGCAGGGGAATGTTCTTATGAAACAATAGAGGAAATATGAAAGCAAGTGTCATAGAGTCGCTTGCAGATGCAGTATATTGAGAAGTTCCTTTTTGCTCTACTTAGTGAGGACAGTCGCCCCTCTTAACAGCTCTGGGACTATGAGAATTGTGGGTTGCCACAAAATTGCCAGATCTCAATTGCTCTAGACACACACACACAAAAAATTAAAAAAAAAAAAAAAAATCAAAAAAAAAAAAAAAAATCACAATTACAGTCAGAATCAGCCATTGACCTAAGACACTTTAATTCAATCAAATCTCAGTGCACACTATAGAGAGCTTATAAAATGTTCCAAGAGATTAAAGGACATGTTCCAATGCAAGGTCTGCAGTGGGAATAAGACTAGGGGAAACAATAGCATAAAGTGCACATAAAAATGTTATCACTGCCTAGTGTACAAGATCTGCTAACAACGTCTCACCTTCAGCAGTCATTTTATATGCACCCACTTGCGTGTGCACATGCAGACGTGCAGTGTTTGGTGAGAAGGTCGGCCCAAAGCCCTGGATCCACCCTGCCAGCACTGCGACTGTAGATGCTTATGAACTCCAAGCACAGCCTTTCTTTGGTTTTTTATTGTGAAATATGTATCCCGATTTCCATAAATGTCAACGCATATAGCCAACCATAAAGACATTTCAACTACTTTCTATTTATATATACGTACTTTAGGTACTCAACGCCTAGGGACAGAAGACAGCAGCTTCATCCCATGCTGCTTGGTTTACTTGACCAGGTAGATTCTGGGTTAAAGCTGGCTTTACATAAGCTGAGAGAATGTGTCTGAGTATACGTTAAGATAGAAAAAGATTTAGTTGTTACCTGCCTGCAAAGAAACCACAACATTTAAATCAAACGGAAGCCCTGAACAAGAATAGGTGGCTGTCTTGAAAGAACCCAGAGGAAACGACCTGCTTCAAGCTAAGTCCACCTCTTAAAAACCCCGTAACTAACACACACTTGCTCAAGCTTACACCTTCTAACGGTTTAAAGGATTACACTTGCCCCTTGGCAGCAATAATAAAGTGCATCAAGTTCAAGGACTGAGAGACAGTCAGAATGTATATGGGAGAGATGTTCAGAAGGGCTTGAAGCTCAAGCTCCTCATCCAGCAGAAATGTAGGAAGGAAACATTCATCCACAGTAAGAGAAGCAGGAACTCAACTCTGTCAACTGTACTTCATTCTGGGGGACGTGGACTTTACACATGATTTATTAGACATTCTTCTGAGTATCTTGAGGGATTGGGGGTTGCTGGTTTGTTTTGGTTTTGGATAAATGCTGCTTGTATGAATAAGGACAGTGGACCAAGGCTTTCTTTTGTTCCCCTGAAACCTCTGGCATTAAATTAGATCCACCACGCACATGGATTTTATCCTAATGACACACCCACCCAATTCCTTCTGATCCTATTACTGCACTTCTGTTTAAGTCACTTGCCAGCAACACCACAATAACTCTACTTGCTTCTTTTCAGATTGAAAATCAGAAATAAAACACACTTTCTACAGCAGAAGGGTTAACTGAGGAGTGCTATTTTCTTTTTGTCTTAAGACTCCAATCTAGGTGAAGACAACATTGTTGTAATTTGATAATGAGCACCCTAAGACATAACTTCTGTATTTCCAGGAAGTCACTTTTCTAAGAAAAACCACCAACTTTGCCAGAAGTTTTCATTTTACTACTTTAGGAATTTCCAGATTAATATAATTTTGCAATTTACTACCACGCTTGAATTTCTTAAATAACTTCACTTCATCTTAGACCCCTTTGTTAACATCACTGTACAATTTTCTGTAAAAAACCTGCTTTTGGCCTCACTGGCTCACCAAACAGAATGGGAATTTGTCCAAGTTGTCATCATAACCACATATTTCAGCTCAGACATCTGCTGAAGAAACTACATATAGGAGGAGGCTATTAATTTTAAATCTCTGTCCCCCTGTCTTGGTCGTCTGTAATAGCTCGCATCTTGACATCTTCAGGATACAGGCAAAGGAAATGGACTAGAACAGGGCATTTCCTCAACTGGTTTGTATCCACCACCATTCCACTACTTCATCCAGTGCATCAGGTTCCTCTGAAGTTTGCAGGCTTTGTTATGTGAGCAGTTTTAAATGTAAAACACATAAGACAAGATGATAAAATAGCCTGTTTATATAGGAACAGGATGGCAAACAGCAGGGGGAAGTTTTTAAGAGCAACGAGCTCTCAGGCAATTTAAATTCAAGTACTCCTGCTGGTTTATATTCCATTATGTTCTCACAATTGAATTTTAATAAATGCTATGGCTTCTTGCAGCCACATGCACTGCTCCTTTTTACACAGCTGTATAAATTCACACAGTTAAAAAATTGATTTAGTCCCTCAGCTGTATGTTAGATTGACTGAAAACTTTCATCATCTCTTAATTTTACTTTCCTAAAGCCTTCTACTGTAATTCCATCAACAGTGCTGTTATCTCATACTTGCTAGCAACAACAGACAGCTCTTACCAAAACTGTCTCTTTCTTTATATGACTTTATTAATTTACGATGGTGATTTAAAATCTCTTATCCAAGCAGCTGCAACTTACATCATGTATATGACCACAGCTATCATCTGCTTCAGGAATACTCATAGCAGTTCAGAGACTTCCTAGTGAATATGGCCTTTTATCATAGGCTTGTTCAATGAAGCAATGTTCTTCAAGAAACAAATTAAAACAGGATGGACTTAAGTTTGAAAAAAGTTTTCATGCTGTGTTTGATTTTTTTTTTTCAGTATGAACATCAGTCCTTAGGTGCCACTACATTAAAACAAACTATGACTCAAGATGCAAGTCTAAAGGGACAACTATGTTTTCTCTAAACTATACTCAAGTCTCCTAAAATGGGGTAAAATCTGATTTTTGAAGATTCAATCTTATCCTGCAGCAGTTCTGAGACATTGCTGGAATTCAACACTGACCGTGTTTCCCATTTCTCTGTTAAGCTGTTACTTACACTCAAGTCAATAGCACTGTGACTCAGGAATCTGTTTTACAAGCCTTGTTTGCAATCACAACAAGGATATGCTGAATCAACTAACACTGAAACATTAGATATAAAATTCTACATAGATAACATTACATTCCTCTCTCTCTCAACAATCCCTCTATACCTTCCAAAATGCAACTTTACAGAGCTGTCTTCCAGGACTAACCTCTAAGTTATCTTATCCATGCTTGTAAAATAAACTGTCTTTCTGAAACCCCAGTTAGCTAGTTTTTCTGCCTTTTCAATTTCCTTTTCAGAAGCCAGAAATATTTCATGCACATTAGCCATCATTCTGGCAAAGACACAATGAAACAAAAGGTATTCAGACACTTGCAATATTTTTATTTGAGAAATTCTGCAGAACCTTAAAGAAAAAAACCTTACCTGAAACTGCCGTAGACTATGAGGAGAATAGAAATCAGGAAGGTAGACACTTGACTGGAATCCACAAGGGAATATGCCCTGGAAGTAGGAAAAAGAAGGCAGAGGGGTCATCACAAGTGTCCATTTCTCCAGTGCCTTTTGCAAATTCTTTTTCTTATTATAATACAAATAAAGAATTGGATGACAAATCTTTACAGCAGCTCTCTCAAGTTCTCCTATCATTCAGGAACATAAAACCTGTAGCTTGTAAATGATCTTTTTCCATTGAAGACCACAGCATGAAAAATTTATGAAACAACTAAAGGACAATTCAAAAGCCTCGTGGTGATTTGTTCCGAACTCACTGCATTCAATTTTTTTCCTCAAGCACACTAAAATTGCTTCAGTTGCAACTAATGCAACCTTGTATATAAGCAACACTAACCTGTTTTCTGCAAGACCTCTTACGTCTTAATAGTTAAACTGCAACAGGTCACTAAAAGGTGTTCCTTAGTCCAGGAAAATTAAAAAAAGAAAAGCCAAAAAAACTCAAACCTCACAACAAGCTGCAACATGCCTCTTAATCCACACACAATTTCTTGCCTATTACATCTTTCAGAGCACTTGATGCAGAATTCCTGATAGAAATTTCAGCAGGAGGCTTAAAACCCAGCTCTATTTAGACCAATTTCCTGCTACAACGTACCTTTGTCTTTAAAGCACAGAAATGTAACTATTAATACTTGCAGATTTTTATTCCTATCCTTGACAGGGCAAACCCTACTCTGTAACTTATGCTGAAACTTCTTTTGATCAGGCACAGGACTGGAGGCAGCAAGTTCCCAGCTGACAGCCAGCTGGGGAAAGTGGGGTTGATACACATGAGGACAGAGAAACTTTAAGGGTGACCTTGAGGAATGGACCAACAAGACAGCAGCTCACAAGTCAAGAGAAGCGATCACTGCCTCTGCTTAGCACTTGTGAATCTGTATTTCAAGTACTGCCTACGATTTTGGAGGGCCCAGAGAGAAAAGCACTGACACGCTGGAGTGGGCCAAGCAGAGGGCCCTGTGCTGGCTGGGGTACGACAGACAAGAGAGGCTCGGTGAGTCACACTACAAATCCCAGCTATTTTTCCCCAACTTGTGCTAAAGTAGTGGAAGAGAGTTAATTGCACTAGTATCATCCTACAAAAAAAGAGAGCTGAACATTTCTGAAAACCAACTGAAAAGCCTAATTTCAGCAAGACTATGGATATGGAAGAGAGATAATTGAATTATATGTAGTTCCAAATTAAATATCACTAAACAAATAAAAACTAAAGATGCAAGACAGTTAAAGAATCACTCGTCCCACTCCCAATTTAAAAGCAATTTAGAGAAAATTACTAAACCACTAGACACACAATCTAACTTTTTAAAATATATAAACACAAATGTAAATCTTCTACTATAGAAAATCAATATTAAACATCGCTAAAAACAGACTGCCTCCTTTAGATAAAATTATATACTTATGGAATAAGCTTTTGAGAAATGAGAAACTACTTTTGCTAATTACCACGAACAACTTCCAACATTACCGCACACTAAAAGTGGAAAAACAGAGGTCTTATTTGCTCATACAGTTGGCCAATACATAAAGATGATCTTAAGCTTTTTCTGCCTTTTTTTTTTTTTCAATTATTTCAGTCATGTTTGACCTTTAGCTCCCAGGCTGTGGAACAGAGGTGGTCTCAAAATCATCCATGAAGAGCAATGTGCTGAATTGTAAATACATGCAGTATGTAACTAAGCACTTACAATCCACATATATATAAACACAGTTCATGTTATATACAATAGACTTCACAGGGTATTATTTTTAGTCAATGATTACAGCTAAGCACACACCAAGAAGAAACCACTTAGGGATGAACATACTGGTTTTATGTCCTGTTACTAGCTTCAATTTCAGAGAGAAGCATTCCCTCACCCAACCTTGAGCAAAGCGAAACTTCATATCCTGTTTGGATTAGAGCATAAATAGTAGAATCCATCTATTAAAAGAATGTTCAGGAACTCCAAATTTACAAAAAAAGCAAAATGATTGAATGGAATTTCAACTGGGATTAAACACATCCAGGGTTATGCACTAAACTTTATTAACTGATGTTCATAAAATTACATCTTCATAAATTGGCAAATACTTTTGAGATGAACACTGTTTTCCATATAATTCATCATTCAGTGGCAACTTTGGCAGCTATGATAATTAAAATGCCATTTCATCATAATTACTAAACATTAGTCAAGACAAGGCTGTAAATGTTAGAAAGATTTATAAAACAGATAAATGAGGATGATACGCAGATCATGGATCAGCCCTGTGCATAATCCATCAAGTTTTGTTTTAAAAACCGAGGGCCCCTTTGTACAATGAAAGGAATCAAAGACGCGTAAACCCCTTCTAAACGCTGATCTAAGACCGGCTGCAGTGACGATCAGGGCAGCTGTCTGCTGACTCTGTGCCAGGGAGGAATAAGAATGAAAGCCCTCCCACCGTGCCCAAGAAAAGTGCAATAGTGTAATTACAAACTCACTGCAGATCAGTGATGTTTCCTGACTTCACTGCATAGTGACCTTATAGCAGGACATTCTAAAAACTCGGTATGACTACTACGGTCTGGGAAAACTCACGTTCCCTGATCCTCCAGCAAACAGGGCCAGGGAGATCCAGTCAGACTTTCCTTCTTCTTGAGGTAGCTGGAAAAAAGAGTGACGCAAAACAGACACCGTATGACAAGTCTCAGAGTAACGGCACCACAGGAATCAAGCGAGCAGCTCGGGCATGTCCAGTTTCCATTCAAAGTTTCCAACACAAGTAGCCCACAAGCAAACTTCAAAAATAATTTTATAATGCTGAAATGAATCTCATTGTAATAAAACTCTCCATCTTTTTAATGTCTAATTTCCATACATCACATAAGGTACTGCACACTTTCTAATGCACTTATCTAAACTAGAGATAGTAAGCAAATGATAGCATCACATGAAAGAATTAAGAAGAGAGATTACTTCAAAGTCTTGAGTATTATTCAAAAGGCCAGACAGTGATCCCAGAGCAAAGCCATTTGTATTTTTAACTGAAATTTAAATGACCTTCTGCAAGTCCAACAGAGTCCATATACCTATAACTGGATTCTCACACACTATCACGGCCAAACACGGCATCAGTGCCACGTTCTTCTCAAATGGGACCAGCCAAAACCAAAACAACCCCCACCGCTTACAAAATTGTATCAGAGGTTGGAGCAGATTTGGTGCAGTCACATTTAACCAGCCTTCCACTGCACATCTGAAAATGAAACCCTCTTCCTTCCACAAGGTGCTTTTGTAAAATTAGTTCATCTTAGAGTAAGTAGTGGGAACTTATGGACAGAAAATGCCTGTAACAAGCAAATGCAGAGTTGTCCTTTGACTTAAATACTGAGTTTTAGAAGCAATTCCACAAAGAAAAAGATAGTTATTCTTCATTCTCGTTCTGAAAACTAATACTGGGTATTAGTTAGGGCCATGCTGAAGACTGCTGTCTTTTGAAGGACTTAATTCAGTGCAGTTCGTCTGCATTACAAGAACAACTACCAACCCACTTCTGAACTCTAGTATGTACGCAGAACACTGCTCGAAATACAGAGACACCATTGCTCTGCCCGAGGAAGTACATTTTTCAGGATTCTTACACTACCACACCTGAAATTCCACATCCACGTAAGGAAGTTGGCTTAGAAGTAAGTTATTTAATCAGGGTATCAGAGAGACTCTTGTTAACCCAGTCAAGTAACAAATAACTGAATATAATTATCAGACCCAAATATTTTATAAAACCAAGCACACTGATGGCTTACTTTTCTCTGTAAGCAACTTTTCTCAGCCGGCTAGTGAGAGGTAACTTCCCAAACGCCTTCTCCACAACTCCAGATCTCACTCTGAACCTGCATCTTTACATGGCTGAGATAAATTTTAGCAAATTCTCTGCCATTAGGCATCTATTTCTGGCAGCTTCATGGGCAAGTGCTCTACAACACAGAGCCTGCTAAGGCATGCCAAGACTGAGACACAGCAAGCACTGTTCTATAACATATTCTGTGTGTCAGCCCTACAGCTATACAGTGAAAGTATTGTCCAGACAACAATCCAAGCAGCGAGCTCTCCAGGCTGGCACAGACCGCTCCATAGACCTTTACCTACAGAACAATTCCAGGGATGCCCAGCCACTGCGACACACCACCGCTTCCACGCGTCCCGAACAGCAACCATGTGAAATACGCCACACCAGTTACAGCTGGCGTTCCAAGCAGCACTCTCCCCTCTTCTGGGAAAAATGAATAACTCCTGTATTCCCAAGGGAACAGAGACCCACTTTATTCTCAGCCAGGGAAGATGGTAACCAGCTAATAAAAGCTGCAGCAACAACAACAGTAATAGCATTACATTCGAGACACTTGCAAGCTCCCTTTCCTCTGTACCAGTATCTGCAGGCCAAGCTCTCTTTTCCCCTGTGGCCACAAGTCCAAGCTCACCTGTCTTTGACTGAGAAACTTCATCCTACAGGGTCTCTGCCATCTCACTGCTTAGGAACCAATTATAGAAGAACCCTCTTTTAGCCCTACTGTTCTCCTATTATATACTTACTTCTTAATTCCTCTGGCTTTGCTATTTCTTTTGCACTTCAAACTCCAGAAAATCACCTGGTCAATGCAAACACTGGTTTTCATATTTCAGATCTTTCTTACCACCAAGATAAGCAGTTTCTTTAAAAGGGTCTGAACAGTCCTCCCAATCCAGCAGAAGGAGTCCCTTGGGCAAAGCCTGGTACTCCTTTTTGCCCTCTGTGTTGAGTGGTAAGTATCTGCCACTCACTTTGTTCAATGAAGACCCAGTGCAAGACAGAACTAGCAACCAAGTGTGTCTCCTGATGACAGCACCGAGCATGACCCTCTACATAACCTACTCACTATGGGCCAGTCTGATGTAACCACAAGCCAACACTGTCATTACAAAAGCAACTTCTTACCTTTTACCAGCCACCTATTATCTCTCTGCATTCTGTGCCAGCACAACCATTTGCAAAACTGTACGGAAAACTAGATCAGGGGACTTGTCTGCTTGAAAAATAACACAGAATGAATGGGAAGGCTTCTCAAGTGATTCGGATTCCTGGTCTAGCATGTTTCTGGACATAACATCGAAGAGGAAAGACTTTTCATTGGCAGCATTAACTTAAGTATCCCCAAACTGTCACCTCAGAGATCAGGGACGTTTTATTAGAAGCCGGTGCACTGAAGCTTCCATAGCAATGCAGGCTAAAGGCCTTGGATGTGAATCATTCTCACACAAAAGCTGTTGAAACAGCAGCAAGGTAAACTTTCCCTGCATTTACTGCACACACACCAGAATGCAAACAAGAGGGCAACAAATAAACCACATCAGCTTGAAAAGTGCAGCAAACAAACTAACCACTGAAGTTCACATGAAGAGAGAATACTGCATTTCACCAGGTATTTATCAGTGCTAATAATACCCACACACTTTCAAGATGAATGAAAATAAAATTACGGAAGGAAGGTAAGTGTACTAGATAGGCTAGAGTAAGGATAGGCTGAAATAGAAGAGATAAGTCTTTTTCTTTGTTCAGTGGGACTAAATCTAGGAGTCGCAGACATCTACCACAGAATCCCATAAATTCACACTGACAGGAAAGTGAAGAGATCATTTAATTCACTGAGTTTATAATTAGATCTTATTTTGGGGAAAGACAATGAGTCATGACAGATGTTAACCTCATCTGTTCTTTAAAACACTCATTGGCAAAAAGCCTTTTCTTTACATCTAGTGTACATCTTTCTTACTACAATTTTAGTTTGTGCTTTTTCTCCTGTACAAAAAGTCCTTAGAACTCCTTAGGAGCTTCTCATACCAGACATAACTGGGCCTGTGAAGAGGGAAAAGAGGAGGGGGAAAAAAAAAAAATAAAAAATCCCCAAACCTCAGCAACCAACTTTTGCTGAAAATCTGGTGTTAAATGAAAAAAATCAAGGATGGAGAAAGTTCCCAGCTCCCACTCCTCCATGGGTTTCATGTATTTCAAAAGCTATTTAAAGTGTTCATTGCCTCAGTGATTGCTATAGAAATAGAAAAATAGAAGTCAAGAGATACTAGTTGGTACAATCCAACATGAGTTGAAGAGTATTTTGCAACTTGCTTCCCCTGCCCCAACCCTGTTTTTTGGAGCTATCAGCTGTAGGCAGAAATGAGTGCTCACTTTCACAGTGCTGCAGTGACCCTATGCATGTCTTCTTTTGACCACACAAGAGTATGCCACTCATAAGGAAAATGTCTTCTTGAATCCACTTGTCCCAAACATTCTATTATTCCTTAGCAGAAGCATGAGAGAATACAGTGATCAGGACAATTTATTGCTAAAAGCAATTCATTTTTGATGCTACAGTGCAAGGCATTTGTGAGCTATCACTGTAGTATCATTTTTATAAGACAAGCAAATCAAACTGACAGACTCCAGAGCACAGCCCTAGGGCACATGAAAGAAGAGCACCGCCATGTACACGAAGATCAATTACAGTTAATTGTGCAAATATTCATTTTGGTTGGGGGACAGACTCACTCCGTAGGTAAAACCAATACCACTTTTTTCCTTTACTGGATTCCAGGTCAAGGGTATAACTAAAAAGCCTCTTTCAACTGCCTTACATGTGCAAGATATATACATATTTAAGAGCCTCCATTAGGCTTGCTGCCAAACCGAAGTTAAATCCAAATGTAACAGTTAAAGGTATAATTTTAACCGTGAAGTCATGGCACCCACAGCTGTAAACATATCTCAACACTATTCCATTCTTCAGTGTGATTCATAGGAAAACCAAGCAAATTGCTATGGCTTCACTTACGTTAAAGGAATAGCTTGTATTCTGAAGTTTACAATTTCGTCTCATTGTCACGTGCAGATAAGCTCTGCTAAGTCTGAGTAATTTATGGAAACATGGATCATATCAGAAGAAACAAAACAAAACAAAAAAAACGAAACAAGTGAAAAAAAGGAGTTATTTGAGATGTCCCACTAAAATCAGATCTTCCTACGCAGACTTGGTTAGGGCTCAGACAGGCATTTTGAAGTTGTAACGGGAGAAGAATTCTGCTGTTTGTCAGACACAGGGCTCAGAACAATATTCACACAGTATTACATACCAAATATACATATATGTGTTTTAAACAACTAAAAACCTCAATTTCCTATTCTACCCTTTCCAGAAAGCTGCTTTCCTAAAATTCTCACACAAAACCCAAACGCCAGGCTCCCAACTAAACTGCTAAGAGAAAACACTCCTCTGAGCTCACTTTGAGAAGAAACTGCTGCAATACGGCCAGTAAGGCTTTAAGAGAGACAATCTTACAAAAACCCCACATTTTCCGTTAAAAGCATTATCTCAGCTACCCTTTTGGTTCACCCGACTGTTTGCCAACAGAACAAAGAATTGTATGTTTTGCAGTGTTTACGAATTACAGTAACTGGAAGATTTCCAGATTTCACATTCAGCTTGGAGAATTCACATTCCCCACAGGAGTGGGAGCACAACTTCCAGTCCCTGCACAGAAGCATCAGAACACCTCAGTCATCCAAAGGAGCATCATTTCCAACCAACACAGAGCTGCATCCCTGTGCCTCAAAAGCATCCTTAGCTCCTGACCTTCCCACTGCTCTGATGGAACCTCACTAAACAGGATACTTGTGAGCAAAATTTGAAAACAGTGGTTAATGGAGAAAAATTACATCTGCAAGTAAGTTGTATTGTACACATATCTCTGAGCGTTAAGTAGCCAGAACCAAAATAAATTTCCCAAAATGTATTGAATGCCTTTGACATTCCTGGAACAGAAAACACAGGCTTTTTTATTTCATAGTATCCATTTCATAGACTGGATGGGAGCCTGAACACATAATTTTCACCTCTTGCCTACACACAAAAATAAATTTTTTTTTTTGAGGTTCACTGTTTTATCGAGGAGGATTGGTTGGTTGATTTTGTTTGGGGTTTTTGCTCTAAAACTCACCCCAAAAAAAAAAAAAAAAAAAAAAAAAAAAAAAAAAAAGTAGAAGCCCTGGGAACCTTCCCTTCTTTCTTTCTTTCTCATAAAAAAGATGTAAAAACAAAAAAGTCACACAAAACAGGGTACGTTTTTACTGCCAAATGTAAGTCACCACCAGCCAAGGCATCCTCTCCAGCAGCAGATTTAGAAACACTATCACAACCGCACGCAACTGCAAACACTTTCTGAAAATGTGAACAAAACCTCCACAGAATAATGTCTGCAGTGATGGATCCCCACGGAAGGGAAGTTGGTAGGTATCATTTCAATGAGTTGTACTCAACAAGAATAAATGGAAAAGCACATCTGATAACAAAACACAGAGTCTGTTAGTAGTGACCATTTTGTCTTTACATTGTGTCACATTTATTTTGAGCTGTTTCATATCAGCTAACTCGTTCCAGAACACTGGCATCCTACTATGGACCAATCCCAGCAAACTGCTGAGCCAAAGCACAGCCCTGGTTTTATTTTTTAAAACAATTATTACTTTTATCCATTCTTGACAACTAAATCTAAAGGATTCCTGTCTTAAGGCAGGATGTGCTTGTGTCGGTTTGAAAATCGGAAGTCTGAGGCAAGAACTAACAGACCAGCCACCCACCTTAAATTTTAGCCACCTTATACTAGTTCACCTCTGACTGCAGTGGCAGTAATAGAGCTCTGCTAACAAAACCGCCTTTTCAAACATTTGCCATTACAATTAACCTAGATTTTGTAAGTAAGATTTATTTTATTCGTGGGCAGGAAAATAAGAAAGAGGTGGAAAAAATTACCCCAGCAACGCAGCAAGCTGACCCGGCAAATTATAATTTTTGTGAAGTGAGTTTTCATTCAGGTCAGCAGTTGCACAATTACAAGGTATGACGCAAAGACGAAAGGAGTCACGGGGACAAGGTGGGACTAAAACCCTTTCAGGAGCAGCTTACAGTTAGGTCTGATTAAGCACATTGTAACACACATACCTGTAATCCCAGATTTACTGGAGCTGATGTAAATTAAGCAAAACTAACCTGCCTATTTCCCTCTAACTAATCTACGCAGAAGTTAGCACCGGTTTAGTCAAGCCAGTTTTAAAAACAGACCGCAAGTATTGTAGCCGCTGCAATCTATTACAACACTTTAATAACATTTTGTGCTATTTCAGTCCTTCCAGATTTGTTTTCCCTAGTAAACTGTACAGTTGCAGCATGCAGTAATGTTCATCTCTTGAAAATAACAATAAAGTTATTTGTGCACCTTTGAGCACCCGGCCACTTTTATAACACCCAGCTCTCCAGATACCTTTGCTACAGCTGCACGGGCCTACCACAGTATAAGATCTTGAGGCACTCGCTATCCATTAACAAGACTGTCAAGTAAACCCCAGCACCATGAACAGGTAAGGATATTGAATGAGGTACAAGTAGCAGCCATACTGCATTTGCAAGGGCCAAACTATTAGTGTGTTAAAAATATCTCTCTCATTATCATGAGACTTAAGACTCATTTGCTGAAGTAAAGCAATTGTCTTGTCTGCAACTGTCTTCCTAGTTTACCAATTTATAGAAGACTTCAGTGCACTGCAGAGGATAGATTCAAGTTTTGCTGTAGTGTCATATAAACCGCCAAACAAAATTATTAATATAATGCTTTTGGGGAAAAATTGAGCTCCGCAAATATCAGAACAAGAGGTGGATATTTAACTATGAAAATATACATAGATAAAAGTATGAGACATCTGACAAAACAAGAAGGTTATGGCTTAGCCACACGAATGAACCAACCATATATGAAGACTTTCCTCATCTGGAAAGTTTTTTCCATCTTCAGCAAATGATCAAAAGTAGGATTGGAAAGAAGGAGAAGAGAGGAGGCCAAATCAAGATCTGTTACACACAATCCTTTCTTGCCAGAGCCACAAGCATATTTCTTTATGCAAATTTTCAGATTCCAACAGACCAGTGAACCCTGTAAAGGTCAGTCCAATATTTAGCCTACACCAAAGCTTTGCTGAAACAGCTCTTCTATCTAAATTACCACTTTCAACTCTATGAATTTTCCAAAAATAGCCCTTTTTACATGAGGGGAAAAAAAAAGCAAATCAAGGGTGTGGTTACTGTAATTTAAGTCTGCAGAGTGCCACTGTTCAAGCTGTCTACAGTTTTATGCTAGACAGCCTCATCATGATTCAAACAACATTGTGCTTTCAGGAAGGGCCGTTCAGAAATGTCAGTGGTTATCCCTAGTGCAGGAAGGTTTTCTGCAATTTTCACAGCTAAGACCTTTTTGGGTTATAAAGTTATCAATTTATATCCCCATCATATATGCAATCCAATCACTTGGTAGTCCAGTTCTGCATTAGACTGATGACTGCTTAGGTTTCATTTTACAGCACTAATTATAGTTACAGGAAAAAGATAAAAACTTCCTTGAAATCTTCACCGTAGGCTCCCATCTATGTTTTGATCTCTGTAAGCCCTTTTACTAACAGAAAAACTCATTAACAATTACTGTAATCACCTAACACATGAGGATGCTCCCCACTTTCACTTTACAATAAAATGTTTACTGCATGAAGTACAAGTCTCTTCTGCACGAGAACCTCACATTCAATAGCTAAAGCCCTGTCTGGGCTATATAGCGAGACATTTACGACCTAACAGCAACAGCTGGCAGCCATGGTACAGTCAGAACCGACTCTATGTGGGTTCAGTGTGGGTATTTTGCTTTTACAGGAGCAGGAAGACCTGTTCCAAGCAGGGTTAGAAGCCACTGCAGCAAAAATGCTGACAAGCAATTTATATAATGAGTCAACATTGTTAATACAGCTACGAGAGCACAAGTTACTGCTTTCGGTGAACAGCAGCTCAGAAGACCCTAAGCCGTAAGTAAAAATTGTCCAAACTGACAAAACATGGGAGTTTTCATTAACAAGAATTAAGTATTTGTCCCAGTCTTCATTGCTGCCTCTGGACCAAAATTAATTCTGTCTAAAAATTAAGAAATTCATATTGACTTTGCAAGCTATCTCCACACAACCAACACGCACCCTCTGACAATAATATTTCCTGCAAAAGTGTCTTACACACAAAAAAGTTTTCACACAAAGAAAACAACAACAAACAAACAAAAGAACGAAACCAACTCACAGAACCCCAACCCCTCCAGATCCAATCTTCTCTCCCACACATTCCCCGAGCACCAAAATAAGCCCATATAATTGGTTGTACTGGACTAGACTTACTTCTGAGTACTTTAAAACTGTGCCACTCCGACTAAGTTTTTCTAGATTTAGAAAGACGTGTGATAGTAAGGCTTCAGCTCTCCACCTGTTCGTCTTAAGAACAACCAAAAGCTTTTCGGGTCTGTAGTGCACTGAAAGCTCTGCAATAGTATCCAATTACTTTGGCAGACACGCAAAACTTAAACACCCAAGATAATTTATTCTCCAAGTATACATGATAGAAGGCATATGATAGAAGCTGAAAGTATAATTGTTATTCATGAGAATAGAAGAAAAAAATGCTAGTGGAGGAAAATAGAGCTTCAAGTGGGTCAAGTAACTACAAGCAGTTGGAAGATATGTTTAATTTCTTCACTGATGCAAAAGCACTGCCTGAAAATAACACCATTCCTGTATTCCAATGCAAGTGAAAAAGCAAGGAGTTTAAAACTTTGGGGGGGGGGGGGGGGGGGAAAAAAAACCCAACACAAAACACAAAAACAAAAACACCCACCCCACCACACCTTAAACTGTCGAGATGATAAAAAAC
>JAAGNO010028592.1:0-13750 GCA_033439905.1 Ceryle rudis | reverse complement strand
ACTACTAGTTTTGATGTAATTTCTCAATTTGCAAAGAGATACAAACTCTGTGTGTTGAGATGTGTACTGAAGGGTTAAAAATGACCACTATATTTTGCATTAAACCTTAGCAAGAAAAAAGAAAAAGACAAGCATACAGCTACAGATCCTTAAAATGTATTCAAGAAATAAAAGGGAATGTCACAGTTCTCTAAGCAGCACCTGGAAACCAATGGGGGGTAAAATACCCCTCAGCTGCAAATGCAATTTTTTAGCAATCAATACTGCTGAAATTTGGAATTTCAAAACATATTAGTATATTTGCATAAGGCTTTTTCCAGTCATTCAAGTTTCAAGCTAGGCAGCCAGGACACCTCTTTAAAGTAGCATTCTGTACAACCAATGGTTTGACAGCTCATCTAAACCAGAAGTCTAGCTCTCTACAAAGTTATTTCAGTTAAGCACATTTAATTCATTTAGCTTTTACAATTTTCTCAAGTTACAAAGTATATGGGAATGCCTTAAAACCATCACATGTAACCTAAACTTTCTGCCCCAAATCCTATATTGTACCTGTAAGGTTTTTGTATTTTTTGAACACAGAAAACTCTTTAAGACTGACAGAGAACAATTTTCTACTTAATCAACCTTTCTCAATCAAAAATCTACATCTTTTTTTCAGTCAGAATACAAACACACGGAGTCTTAGAAACATCATAATGTATTTTTTGTGTAGCTCATAACCATTCCATCCTTTATTTGGCACCTCTGCTCGGTTTCATCCCTTTTCTGGATTCACGTCTCAAAAGCCACCTACAAAAATACTACAGAGATAAATCCTCCCAATATCCTTCTGTAATCCTCAGTTACTTTAAGCAACAGACCAGGCTGAAAATACCAGGGTCCCCTGGGAAGCCAGAGATTACACTCTTGTGCTGCATTTATGTTTCTGCTGATATTTTGTGCTCAGGAACAAAATGCTTTCCTGGAAAAGGTTTTGTAATGAACATCCAGATGTTTAACTTTCCTAAAAATAACCAACTTAACCCCTGGAATGATCATTTAATCCCAGTGCACCCTACAGGCAAAAGCTCTCACATCAGAACTAGAAGAAGATAAACTCAAGTCAAAGTCAGAAAAACATAGTAGCAAGATGACAAAGTTGACTCAAACTTATTAGCATTTGTTGTTGATGGTTAGTTTAAATATTATATACAAGCCACCTACTAATTTAGACCAAATTCACATTCAGTTTGTCACTTTGCTTTGATTCCTGTAACTAAAAGCTATGTGCTGTTTTGAGTCCATAATAATATCAAAATGCTGTTTAACAGCATTATTTGTATTTGAATGTAGAGTGATGAACAAAGTAAAACCAGTAATTTAAAAATATCCCCTAATCATCCTTAATATTCTATTTGAAAACTACTTTTGCTGAAGAATTAAAGCACAGTGAGGATGTAGCTACCAAAAATTTTAAGCTGTTTTTAAAACACTATTTCATTACTGCTTGGTGTTTGGAGGACTTCTTAAGATTTTATGCACGAGTAACTGCATCTTGGGTTTTTGAAATACAAAAAAGGAAAATAATCAACATGTAAGTGATTAACTTTCATCAGCCATGCATAAAGTTGCAAATCAAACACTACAATCAGAGACAGAAAAGTAAATTACATACATTTCATTCACAGACATCAATTACCAAAGTTTACAGAAACAAAGACTCAAATGCAGAAGAAATGTGCTGCTACTTCTGAATATACTGAAAGTCATTTTAATATTTGAAGTTTGTAAGTAACTGCTAGCTGGAATAAACTCATGCTCTGTGTGTTAGGCTATTAAGTTAGAAAAAAAATAAAATTCAGCTCTGCTCAAATTCATCTTAAGCTAGTAAAAACCCGCTATACTACTCTGGGAAGTGTGATTTCAGTCTAGATACAAGTACTTATACCTACTATGCAGCCATTTAACTGTCATTTTTGCTTAGCTGCTAGTGTGTGAAAATACCAAAAGCCTCTGGATGAGAGACAGGAAGGAGCTTTGGAATTTTTCTCTGTTAAGTATTAGTCTTCCTCAGAGTCCTGCAGTGAAGATTGAGACTGCTTGAGATAGAGTGCCCAGACCAGATTTCTGTCAAGCCCAGCAAATGAAGGCTAGAATGACTCTGTCCCAGGGATGGACTAAAGCGTGGCTAGAGGAGCCTCCCCAGGTGCAGGCACAAGCCACAGCTTAAGTCTCATGTCACTATATCTGGAAAGAAGCACACACAGACACACGTAAAAGACCTTGCCTTTAGGCTTCTCTGTCTACCGCTCTGGAAATGAGTGGAGGCCAATGACAAGGCATAAACTGCTCTAACACTTCACAGGCAGCAAAGCGCAGGATTAAGCAGTTTTAAATCAAAACAGCACAAAGTTTAATATATTATTCCTGACTGTTTAGTTTACTGTATTTTAAGAGAGTTCTAAATCAAGGTATCTGAAGTGCAAGAATAATATGCAAATAATTCTGTAAAAGGAACAAAGTTGGGCGACATTTTTATGTGAGAAAGTGACAAAAATGTAACAACAAAGTGGCATGCAATTTCTGGATGCAAAACTGAAGAGAACTTTTCTTTATACTCAACACTGGTCTGTCTGTCTCCTCTAATCTCTCCAGAAATTGCTGTAACAGTACAACTCTTGGAAAGCACATTTTCAACCTCAAACTAGTTCTACAAATAACTGATCACACAGAGAGCCATGCTCGCGGCACACATTTCACAGCAAGGGCTCACCTTTGTGGACTGAGGGAGATGCTTACGGGATTGCATTTGTGCAAGTCAGTGACAGTTTCAGAGAGCAACTAGCAATCGCTGACACCTCAGTAGGTGAATGGGAACACTTCCTGTTTTTCAACTGTCACAGTCTCTACAAATTTCAGATGTTCAGCCAAATGGTGGTGTACCAAATGGATAACAGAGGTTATTCCAGTCCTACCTAGGGCACCTGAAGTGCTTCATTTACAACACCATGCTCCCTTCCCAGTCAGTGGAGAGACAGACAGGCTTCTACCAAGGGTTTGCAGTTATCCCTGGGTCTCTCCATTCAGTTCAGTTATCTCTGCAATCCTAAATCTGGAGTTAAAAATTAAGAAGATGTGAATAATCACCCCATAATTTCTGAAACATATATGAGTAAGAAGTGAATTAATATATACAAATATTTTATAATAGTTGGTATTTTCTTTCTCTGATAAATAACTTACCGTGGAGGTAAGAAACATACAGATTGACACTAGGAGGATTTTGGGGAAAAAAAACATTTATACAATCCAAAATCCAAAATAGTTTTCACCCAATTTAGCTCATGATGAAGCCAGTCTTCATTCTTCTCTCTTTCAACAGTCCTCACTTATTATGTTCACCTAAACAGCACTGTGGGAAACCACAGACATTACTAAATACTAGGAACTCTGTGGGAGGCAAATGCTGGATTTGACCAGGAATGTGATGACAAAGTTTGCTCTAGACTTCTTTCGTATTTTAGAAAGCCAATTTGCTTATCAATTCCTTTTCGAGAGAGAATGACACAGATTCCAGAGACATAATTTTCCATATGAAATCTTGTTTCACAAAACAGAAAGTATGAACAACAATGTCTGGTCTCCTGGGAACGAAGGAGAAGAAATACCTAATCACACAGGTCCTTGACAAAGGAAAACAGTGTATTTTATTAAGCATAAAGACTAGAAATTCACTTTCTCTTTTAACATCAGGCATCTCATTTTCTCCTGCAGTACATACGCAATGGCAGCACTACCCAGTTACAGACACAGTGCAGGATGAACTACTGCAACAGACATCTTTCACTCTAATGACATTTGCAATGTTGATGATTTTCATCATTTTGTATTAAACAAGAATCACCAATAACTTTTTCTTAAGACGGGAAAGAGTATACAAATTATCCACCACAACTCATATGAGACGGAATTGAATTCACATTACTCATAACAGAAGGAAAAGAAAAGAGGTAGAGGTAGCATATCTCACTTGCAATATGCAGTCACAGCGTACCACAGAGTTATCATTAGTATGGGAGTCTCCACTACTAGATATAGACTGAAGACACAGCCATCAGCTTCCTACAGTGTTGGTATTTCACAGTTATTTAGAACATACCTTAACTGGGTCTCCTAATTTTTGTTTGAACTCAAACCAACACTTAAATAGTCATCTGAATAGAATCATAGAATGGTAGGGGTTGAACCTCTGGAGATCATAAAGTCCTACCCCCCTTCCAACACAGGAACACCTAGGGCATGCCACATAGGAACAGATCCTGGCGGGTCTTGAAAGTCTCTAGAGAAGGAATAAAATGAGGCTCTTTAAAAGCTGTGTCTCTTCCCTTCCACTTTCAGTAGATAGATGCTATAAATCAGCGTTACATATTTTCATTTGTAAAACTGAGCTACCTTAGCAAGAGCTGTTCTATATATTTGTAAGACAGACAAACTGTAAGCATAAGTAGGCTGTATTCTTCTTTCCCTGCCCATCTTTCTGTGCAATCCTAAGTGTCTAATTAGCAGCATGAATTATTTGCCATGGTAATAAGTAAATAATCGAAGCACAGAATGATGATTTCCCTGAAAGTTCAAATGGAAGACATTGTCTAGAGACACACCACCTGAGACATTATTAGCAAAAGCCAAACAGAAATATAAGCATCTCTGCCTCATCCAAGCCCCAACTATTGCACAAGTGAGGAATTCCTTTACAAAACACAACACAGCTGTATGAATGCTATGATGATCCTCACGGCTAGCTGGGAGAAATGTAGGCAGATGAGACTGGAAATGTCCTAGTACATCCGTAACAGTTCCCTAACTTAATGTCCAGAAAATTGTCACAGGCGAGTTGTAGCAAAACAGTAGTGTCTGTAGGATTTGATACAGCCTTCTGATGCCAGAGCATAAGCCACTCAACAGAAATTATTTTCTTTCGGGAAGTAAACCAATTACGAATTCCTAAAACAAACAAAAAAAATCCAGTCCAAGAGAATGCTCCTAAGTACAGAGGCTCTTCCTAAACTTTGTGTATACAGGTTATTTAATTCAAAACAAACTCAAGTTTAGTGCTTCCAGAGTCAATTATTCTTTCTCCAGAACAGTTTGGAATAGCCAAGTGACACTACAAAAGACAGCTCAAGTTTCTGGCATCTTAAAACAGAGGATGTTCTAGAAGAGCAGAAATATTTCTCTTTATAATTAGCAAATAAACCAAACAATCTGAAGTGTCAGAATAAACAAATAAGCCAGAAAAAGCATCACAGAATTGCCTAGAGCTAACTGTCCATACAGGCAAGTTTAATGACTAGTTACATGGAATTTCTTTTTAAGGAGAGTTCTTCAATCATTAATATTGGGGTTGGGTTGGTTTTTTGTTTGTTTGGGGTTTTTTTGCTAATATTATGATTTGTAACACTGCTTTTATTTTCTAAGAGACAAGCACTTTACAGTAACAAATTCAAGAAGTGATATAATAAATATTTTTCACTCCAGCACAGGCAATGCAAAGCTGCTACTCAGACAAAATGCTGGGCTAACAGCTACACCCTAAACTGAAGGGAAGGCCTAGATTCAGGAGCACACACTGGCTCATAACTCCCCCTTCGACTACAGAGGTGGAATATGTCTTAAGTGTGAAAATTCCACTTGGTAGAGAACACAACAGCTTGTTAATAAGCAAACCAGGTAACTGATTACTTCTCCATTAAACTCTGCAGACATCACGGACTTCCAATTCTCTCTTAATGTCATGAAAACAACAATATGGATCTAAAACCTGACCAACACAATTACATAACGGGTTTCTCAGCCACTCTCTTCACATTTCTTACTTAACAGAGTGTTTGTAATCTCCCAGCATGGATAGTTGTCCCATAGCTTGGCTAGGCAGCAAGGAGGTTTTGTAGCTGTAGCTGGTCTAAAACAGAGCAACATCTTAAGAAGAATTGGAAACCACACCACTAATAACACATCAGCCGAACTACCACGCGTTCCTTGAACCTCACCTAGCACACCTTCATGTGATCTTTCCTCTAGGGAAGAGAGGAACCCAGCAGAGGTTACTCACTTCCCTAACTGAAAAATCAAAAGCAAGTTCTGGTACATTTTTACCGTAAGAAAAATATTTGAAAAAATACTTTTGTGATTAAAATTGCAAATGGTATTACATAGTTGTGCAGTATTTTTATGAACATTTTTATGTTCCCCACTTGTCTTTTATCAGACATGGTGTGGTGGTGTATTTTTCATTTTAATAACACAAAATCTGTTAATTTTTTTAAGTTAAAAAAATGCTTAATTACAAGCATGCAAAAAATTTAGTCAAAGAGCTCCCCATCATCAAGAAAACATCCACTTAGCACTGATGTAAAAATAATAATAAACCCCTCAACATTTTATATACCTAGGACACTTTTAGTTATAAAGCATCTACTACTCAAAGTAACCTTTGTTTCCAAAGTAAGATCACCACAAATTTCTAATAGTTGGACATTTTGCAGAGTCGCTATCCTCAGGTATCCACAACGTTAAAAAAAAAATCTGAACACTTGCTTCATTTTACAGTGTTTCATAGCTTGCATGGAAAAAATATGGGACACCACTCCCCTGATAAGGCATCATACTTTCTAAGAATCACGAGTTCACATCATTCCTACAATTATTTTTAAATTGTTTCTTTTGTTCCTCTCTCTTGCACAAACTGCCAGCAAAAGAACTAATAAGCCAAAGAGATGGAGGATACATTGGATCTATCCAGATGACTGCAGGCATTCTGAGGGGTCAGGAGATTCTGTTATCTCACTTCAACAAACAGGTCTCAATTTGGAAGACTATGCACTGCAGCCTTTCCAAATTAGTCATATAGATACTATTAATAAATTCCCACAAAGTTCTGGAATCCTATTAATCTAGAGATATTAATTTCCTATGCTGTACCAAGATACAGGACATTCTATAGCAAGTTTCCTAATAGCATGGAAAAACTGCACTAGAAAAAAAAAATAGTTGAATTATAAGTAGTAGATTCAAGGCTACTACTCATAACAAGCGATAACAGATTTTCACACTTTACCATAATGAAAGGAAACTAAATTAGTGTTTTCCAGAACTGAAGAAGGAAATTATTTGAACAAGGTTCCAGACAACCGAGTCTTTAACATAAGAAAATACAGCCTGTCTTCTAGTAATGCAATTCAGCCTTGTCCAGATACTGTCAGTCCGCCAAGTCCAGAAATGGCATTTTTCTCAATAAGGTTGTTCAAGATAAATACTCTATACAACTAAGAGCTCAACTTCACCTTCTTCCTCCTGCTGCACTTAGAGCCATATTACCCAAGTATCAGACATCTGATGGAGATCCAGGGCTAAATTCATCTAAAGTGCAACTGAGCCAAGGTGCACCGTGCCAGCCATATTTATCAACATTCACTCACAAGCAGAATATTATGGTTGTCATGGTGCCAGTACGCAGTTAAAAAAGGGCAATGACAAAAGAAAACAGATTAATTATGTGGCAGAAAGCAAGGACTCTCAAGATACGTAGGGAATATTCCTGTACATCTGTTATCCTGCAGTATTCAGCAAGAGGAATCCCACTGCAAAGGGCAGAGCCCCCAGCAACACTGCTGGGCTGAAATTGTCCTTCAGCCCATTCCTCATACATCTAGAGGATCCAGAGTATAATACTCACTGGAATCGAGGCTTAATAAAAGAGGTGTTTATTCAGATTCATAAGGTAGCTGATCACGCAGAGCAGAACTCTGATAGCAGAACGTGCTACAAATCACACCTCTTTGGTAAATCGTAAAAGACTGTCATAAAAGAAATGCAGTAACTGAAGCTCCACAATGGTTCAGATATAGAGAAAGTGCAAGAATACTTGTAGAAGAACCATCCTACTGGTTTATCTGTAAGATACAGGTGCTTTAGCAACAAGTGCTACAGAAAAGCTTTGCAGAACATATGCAGGCACTACTGGGAACAATGAATTCAATTAAGTACTAGCCAAGGTCCCCGGAAGATACCCTAGCACAGACCTATCTTTTCCAACAACTGGGTATCATCACTTTGTAGTTTACAGAGATTCAAAAACACAACTGGCCAAACTGATGGAAGAACACACACTTAAGACTTAATGTACAAAGACACTATGAAGTCCTCTCAGGTATGAGGGATACTGTGTGTATGCTGCATTGCTTCCTAGACAAAATGCATCTTTCCATCCCAGTACAAAAAAATATTTTTTCTTACTTTGAGGCTTAACTTCCACAGCAATTCCTGTACTTAAGTTACAAATACGCAGAATATCTTAATTCTTTTTTTTTAAATAACCAAATTGTAACACACTCTCTGATCAGAAAAAAAGGTTGGGGTTTTTTTATTGTTGAAGTTAGAAAAGAGGGTGTTATCTGTATTGACTCTAATGATGACTTTGATTATGTGCTTGGAAATCCAAACTCTTTTTAGCAATGTATTCAGAAGTCAGATCAAAAACTAAAACTAACAACTAATAGTTTAATCAAAGCATTTAACAATCAGGCCTTACAGTCAACAAGCCAAAGTCAAATTGATCAATATGACGTTGTCACACAGAAAGAGCAGCTCTGAGTGCTATTGACGAGTTGACTTACCCGCACAGTACAGCACTGTGATAGATACTTTATCATGACATGCCTCGGCATAATTAAACACTATTTCTGTAAAAATTCCATGAAAAAAATGAGTTAACACCATTAGTACTAAACTATGAATCTTCAGCAACAATGTTGAAAGTATATTTCTGTGTGAGTCAAAGCTCCCGAATAGCCAGTCTGTCTAGCCAGATTTAAGCAGCTTTCATCCTGCCATGTCTGTATCAAGACAAATTAATGTTGTCAGATGATGGCTGGTGCGATTCTGAAGTGAATGTGACTATTCACAAATGCACAAAGTCGAGACAGGAGATTCAGCTGGCATGAAAATACAAAATACAGCCCATCAAAACAGACAACCTGGTTTTGCTACCTCAAATTAAAAAGAAAAACAAACACAAAAAAAAATGTCTTGACAGCAACAAATGTGGCCACTTTATACAGATAAACACATCAGGTACATGAGAGAAGTTGTCGCGTGATAGACCAGACAGGGCCTGATCTCCGCCTTACAATCTGCATACAAAAACAGGACAGTACATTAATGCACTTGGGCGTCAAGCTTAAGGTAGCAGTTTCAGTTCCAGTTACAAAAAAAAGGTAGCAGAAGAACAGTGACTGTTTTCAACCAATTCTAGCCCAAAATATCTAAAATCCTCTGGTTTTGACAACAACAAAAAGCAGGAATATTCTTTAGAGTGAGCTTTGGGAATTTTATGAAACTTCTTCCAGTAAAGCACGCTGCAGAAAAGCATTTCTGGTTTATGGCAGACTTTCTACATCTTTTGATCTAGCTTTAAGGTAGCTCTTTTTATGTTCTGTCTGCAAATATATACAAAAATTAAAGATAACTAGCTGCAAAACTAACACTGGGGTACTTATAAAGCACTTAAGTATGATAAAGAGCTTTTTTTTCTGCTCTATACCATCTGTAACGTTACAGCTGTATCTGCTTTAGAAGTAGTCAAGTTAGCAGAAAAATTAAATAAATTTTAAAAAAGTCCATCTCTTCAATATTTAGCTTTAAGTTCCCTTTTTCATGAAAAGAAGAAAAAAAAGCTCTTTACACTATATTCAACAAAAAGCTTAATTAGATTCTACTCTTTATCCTCAAAACCCTGCAGAGATCATAATATTCCCCATAAGAGCTTTTAGTCCTTTGTAATAACTTCTCAGAGCAGCCCATTCAAGTGAAGGTACAGGATCAGCCACCTCAGGAAGAGTCCACAGAGCAGATAATCTTCCCTCCAGCAAACAGCCATCCATCTGAACTGCTAAAAAGGACCAGAATGACCTTGCACCATCAAACCTCGAAAGCAAGACAGACATACCCCACCTTGACAGCCTGCAATATAGGCTACAGAAATCCACATAATCCAGCTCTGTTTGCTGTCTGCTATTTCACCAACCTCACCTTTAGCTAACATCACCTGGAAAATGGACTTCCCATTGACTAAATAGGTCAAAGTCATGCTACACCTATTTTATCTTGCCAAATGGGTCTGACACTGATGATGTCAAGATAAGTCACAACTGTAGCCTTGAAAGTGGCAACATTATACCAGTAAAAAGTCCTTTGTATAACAACACACCACTGAGCTTTGGTCTCATACATCCAACCTATCTGTACTGACAGCTGGTTGACCTTAATTACAATGATTACTCAGAATTCATTGTTGAATTTGTACCCACTACAGAAGTTCCCAAATAAATGTAAACCAAGTTTTAAATGGGAGCTATCTATTCAACAGAAGTGACAGCAGATTGCTCAGTGCCACACACACCAAACTAACACCGCAGCAGAACCACATCTCGGCTGCTGTGTTCACCTCTGTCCTGCTAATCACACTACCACAGAGCTCAAAAAATTTGCAATACTAGTTCTTGCCCAAGCTACACTACCTCAAGTAGAGTGAACTGAATTTATTAATCCAAGTAACCAGTGAAATTAAAAAAAAAATCCTGAGAATATACACTTGCTACTAGCTTAACCTGTGTGGAGAAACCCCCCACAAAACTATCTGTGCATCTCTGCTGTAGAAACAAGTGCACCACATTTACTTGCTGAGACCACTTGATTTTTGTTACCATCTGAAACTAGGCTGTTCCATGAACCCAGTTGTACAGTGCTTTTGTCACTCTAGCATGAAGTTGCTATTTGTGGTACTACTGACATAAGAAAATGGTGTAAGCAAAGAGATGCCCAACTTCTGTGATTCAGTGGAACACTATAAACTTTTAACATTTCTACTGATCTCTAAACTTCTGCCAAACTTTTAAAGCTATTTAAAATTATGTATTGTTGCAAATTTTCTAGAAGTCATCTTCTGGCTAGTTCACAGATGAACAAAAGGACTTTTTAAAGATAGCTCTGTGCAAAACCAGCAGAGTCTATAGGAATGAAGTAGTAAATTTGTTCTTTAAAGGCAGAAAGTGGCAAGCAGAAAAGCATGGATGGAGTAGAATTAATAACACCAGAGGACTGGAGGGTTCTCTGCTTTAAAAAACAGTAGTTCACACTGCACAGCACGTAATTTTTCTTTTAGCAGCTGGACTGAAGAATAATCTAGATTCAAGCCTATTCCTGCAGGTAAGCTTGCCAACTCATTCCTAAAGTTAAAGATTGTGTGTGTGAACAGAGGGTGGAACCCCCTGGGTCTCCTGCCTCCCCCACACTACCTCTGTTCTGGAGACAGCTGCAGAAAAGCAGCTAAGGCATAAAAACGGAAGAGAATTATTTCACAGTCTTCAGCTACATATCCAGGCTGCATGGGAAAATACTTTCTTAGACCTATGAACTACCTGCAGGAAGTAAAAGAACATCATCCAAAACCGACAGACATGGAAGAAAATACTGTTTTCAGAAGGAAGAAGAGAGCCAAACATCATAATTTTCCTTTCAGATTCCACTGATTAGGGAAAATGCTACTATATACAAACTGTAAGATATTATTATATCTTTCCAACTTCTACAAGGGCAACTTCAGTAATAAGGGAGGCAACTTAAGCACAAGATTGTGCAATACAGAATAATTTTCATAGTGTATTCTCTACTTCAGGACACTGGTTGTGATGATTTTAAAGAATCTCTGTTCTGACATCTTGAAAAAAAAAAAAGTCACACCATCCTTAAATCCTGTCACCACACAAATGAAGCATTACGGAGAGTCTCACCTAATGTATTTATTATTTTGAATCCTTGTTGATGTAGGGTATTAAAAATGTTCTGGCTTAATTGTTTAGTTTTCAGTTACAGAGTATCTTTCCAAAAAGTCATCAGAACAGTCTGCCTTTCTGACAGCCCTGACTATACCATGCCACTTAATGGGACATACAGATATGGAGGCTATCCAAGGGAATTTGAGACCTGAGGCTTAGACCTCGCCCTAAAAAGAAACATTCAACAGAATATAATAATGAAGATGAGAGCACAACAACTATACAATTAATCAGTTCCAGGATAATGTCATCATTGTGGATCTGGTGGACAGCGACACTTAACGTATAAGGAGAGCCAAGATCTGTAGGCATGGCACATGAGAACCCTGGTCTGGCAGATCAGACTATTTCAAGCACAGACACCACTTGTAAAAGGTGTAGAAGAAAAGATCATCAACATTAGCATCCTTGGAAGAACTGAAAAGGGAAAAAGGTGATCAGGAAGTGTTGCAATGACACACATGCTCCATTAATCTTATTAAATCATCACCTTTCAAAGTCACTTCACCTGGATCCAGTTCAGCTAGCACACTACCTTGTGTTTCACTTCACTTTGCTCAACCCACATAATAGGCCAAAACATTTCAAATTCTAATCTTAATCAGTTACACTAAAGCAATATAGCACTAAAAATAAAATGTGCACAACAATTTTCTTCTACCAATTTCATCCCTGCCTCTTCCTGAAAACTTTACTCAGATGACACCAGAATTAAATTAGACTGTTTGACTAAATGGCTCGTGTCAATTATTTGCTTTTAGAGTATATTATAATACTTAAAGTCATCATAAAATGTCAAAGGGCAATAAAGATGGTGGCATGTGTGGCAGGGATGTTAATACATCTCATTACAAAAATAATGAAATAAAATAGTTGATGTACTAAAAAGACCAGAATTAGCTCTGCTTTTCTTACATACGTTAGGAAATTGAAATCACCACATTTTAAAAAGTATGGTACATATTTCAAAGTACTTCTTGAAGGAAGGTTTTGTAAGGACACTTTTTTTTTGGCACTTTGTTTCAGTGACAAATGATTATTGACAGAGATTTCAGCAACTGAATCTAGTATTTAAAATTGTACTGTTCACCAAAACACAACTCATCTCAGAAGAACTTAATATCCTCAAGTAATTTGGCCTGTCTGGTGTTCCCCACACAGTTCCTCTAACTCCAACAACATCAGGTTCTTAACTCATACCAAAATCCCAAAGTGCACAAAATAAGCAATTACTTTATTGGCTCACACCTTTACATTGAAGAAAGAGATGCTCTCAGGTTCATCGAACCTGACACAAACCAGAGAAAGAGGCAGTAATGACGGTAAATCCACATACTAATACCTCACTCACCTATGACACAGGAAATCATATTCAGGTCAATCTTCTATTTGTGGGAATTCAAACTTTCATCTCTAGAAAAGCAGCCTCAGCAACACCCACAGACAACAGCCCCTCCAGCCTTCCAAACTGCAGCTGTATCAAAGCTGGAAGTGGAACCTGGGTTCCCACCAATCCCAAATTAGTATTTTGATCATTAAGACAGAAAGACATGTCTGCTTCCAGACCCAGCAAATATTTACAGTACTCTATATGAAGTGAAACAGACTCAAATGGACACACAAAGCTCAGCCTCTGAATAACACATAGTTTGGTGATGAGAGCACTCCCCTGGAAGGTGAGAGATGCAAGGTCAGAAACCCTGGGGAGTGGAACTGGACAAGTTCTCTAATCACTGGGTAAAAATCAAGGAACCATTAAAATCTGCTGCCACAATATCCTGAAAAGGCTAAAAGCAGAACTGAAAGAAATCTTAAAGAAGTACTACACAACAGCACCAAGAAAACATCTGATTTATGTTCTTCACTTTAATATT
>JAAGNO010028591.1:21645-39946 GCA_033439905.1 Ceryle rudis | reverse complement strand
GATTAGCGCCTTGTTTGTAGTGCCTGGGCACGAGAAATCATCTGGGAGCTCTTTTGGATGCAGTCAACTCCAGGAGTGAGGGCATGGAGATAGTGGAGCTAGACTCTTCTCAGAAGGGCACAGGAACAGCCCTAAGGGCAACAGGCACAAGTTACAGTAGGGGACATTGGCAGGAGGTCAAAGGAGCTTTTTCTCTCTGGGTGTTTACTGTCTGAGATGGGACCCTAACTTCCACCTTCGGAAAACTTCCTAACCTTGTTCGGTTGGCGCTGCTGTGGCCTGGAGGTTGTATTGCATGTGCTAGAGAGGTCTCTTCCAGACAAAATTTCTTAACGACTCTGTGATTTTGTTATGTGTAAAGTTTACTCTGTTATTTTTTACTGACTGTTTCACAAGCTATTTCCTGAGGTTAAAGAACCCTGTAATTGATTTCATAACAAAAATTGAAAAAATTAACGAAGAGGAAATAAAGCATGTCACTATTTTTTATAAGAGATAAACATCAGAGCTGAAAATAATTTTAGTTTTATTTTATGTAGCTGTGTATTTATACATTGGATACAAGAAGCATCACTGGAAGAAGAGGTTTAATGCCATCTACCCTTAGCCATGCCAGCTTCAGTGCCTCCATAGCTTGAGGATTCCCAGATTTGATGACAACAGGTCCTATTTTGCCATTGCTTCTATTATGATTTAGATTCCCCAAAATGTTCAGCTTGTCTGTCAGGCCTGAAGTGAAAATTGTGGCCTTGCTGTGATCTCTACAGGCACATGCTGGCTACATTTGGTAGGACATATACACACACAGGTAATTTATTTTCTGAAGTTGTTTTTCTGGCTTCACACTGAGACTTAAGCCTATGAACATTAATTCCTGCATTTTGCTGGGTAGCAAATATAGTTCTATCCCAAAAGGCCTGCTATCTCCCAACAATTGGTAAAAAGCTTGGGTTGCTATGAGAAGTAGCCTTGTTCCTTTAGAGGCTGTCAATCCTACTCAGTATAGCTCCACTGGCTTCCCTGCTGGCAAGACGTTGGGAGCACATTTTCAGCAATACTAGCTTAAGGTGTTCAATCTGTAGCTCGAAGTACACCCATTTTGCATGACATTGTTGTAATGTTAAGAATGAGGGTGCTAGCCACTAGAGATGGTCTTTAGCATAACACTTAATCTCAAGACAGACTATACATAGTAAAACTTCCAACATCTATACATTTTTATATTGATTTTACCACTGCAGTGATACAGAACAGGACACAGCACAGCTCACACCGCAAATGTGCACACAGTATGCACGGCTGGTTGGTCACCAGCAGGGAGACATGAGGTCCAAATCAGTCAAAATCCTCTGCAGCTCTTACCCTGAGAGTTGGTTAGATCTGGTGAGCTAAGAAGACTTGAACTGAGCTTTTCCTGATACAAAAAATGAAAGCTGCTTGATGAGCACTGTCTTTGGAGGCTGTAGGGCTTCCCAGCAGGTCAAAATAGCCCTGCCTGGTCCCAACCTTTGGCAGAGCTGCAAAAGCAATTTGTATGGGGTGGTTCCCAGAAAAAAAATCTTAGTCTGTGGTCCCAGAGATGGTGCTACAGAGCAATGTAGGGTCTACAGGTGTTTAGGCTTGCTGGTTTGGCACAAATAACTTTTGTCGCCATTTGTGTTTAACAGTTGCTGAGCAGACTTAGTTTGTAGTTACTTTGTGTGGCTGGAGACAAGATTAAATTAAAGAAAACATGCTGCTGAATCATATCTAAGGCCATGGAAATCAACACCTTATTCTCTAAAAGTGCGCTTTAAAAGGGAAAGAGGCAAACAGATCCACTGGACATAATTTTTCCTTGATGCCTGCATGTAGTACTTCCTACAGCCAGCTGCAGACTCCCAGAGGTTCTTGAATGATAAGAAATGCAAGGCATGGGGATAGAGGGAAGTTCTGGGACAACATTTGCATATATTATGGGTGGCTTTTTGCTTTAAAGAAATGCTTAGAAATAGACTGACTGGTGCAGCACTCTTGGATGGAGTCAACAGCTCAGAGCAGCAGCCTTGAAGTGAATGAGTAACCTCCTGCATTTTGTCAGTGCATGAACTGCTCCTGCATGTCACTGCTCAGGACTTCTGGCAGTGGCACTGAAAGACTATTTCATCCACAAAAGCCATGCTGGATGTGCCTTGTCAATGGAGCAAGGCAGCAAGGTCCTTGGTCTTCTCCTTTCACAACTGGGACACAGAAGACACCAGCTGAGTAAAGACAGAGGCACATTCACGAGGACTGCCACAGCTCTCCAGCTGTTATAACCATGCAGTTATGACAGTTATGCAGTTATGGATTTTTGTTGTCTGCAGCTCTGACAGTGACACATTTGTGGGGATATGAACACCTTCTTTCTGCTGTGGTTGTTGACAGAACATGTCCAGCATTGCCTGTTTAATTTTGCTAGGCAGTATGCCACAGCACAGAAAACCCAGGCTTTCTTTCTGCTTTCCTTCTGAGCTATCCTGCAGAGATACACCATGGGAGGTAAACGTGATTACCAACAAGGAGACTGCAGCTTAGCACTTCTCACTTTGTGGTAGGCACTTACACCAAGATGTGATATATCCTTTGGTGGACAGCATCATGGGATGCGGCTTTGGCTTATGAAGCAAAGCCTTATGTGTGAAACATGTCAAGGATTAATATATGGAGAACCACTCTCCTCTTACTCATGTATTTGGCCTCCTGGAAGCAGGTCCCCAGGGGATGGTTAAGAGCTCCACATTCTTACAGGTTTGAGTGCATGGAACCTGGGGAAATCCTGTGAGGGTAGTCAGGCTTCTTCCCAAGGCTTTCAGTAGAGGCTTTCAGATTTCTTCAATAGAGATGATCAGGGAAGGTAGAGCTGTAAACAAAATAAGAGTTACTGGAGGCAATTTGGAAGAATTTTCCTGTTGTAGGGTAGTTCCTGCAGTTTGGGCAGGGCCAGAGTGACGTAAATCCCATCTGCCCTTTTAACACATGCAGCTTCTCTGAGTGAGCCAAAATGAAGCCATTGTATGAACATTCCAAGGAAAAAAATCCACAAAATCAAGACAGTTGTCTGACTGAGAGCAATCATTCACCTACATGTAAACTCACAATAACTGACTTCCAGTATGCTTTCATCTCAACATTGTACTCAGAGAAGCAGTTTTACTGGTGGAGAGAAAGCGAACATAAGGAAACAAAATGTGTGTGACCATATTTATAGTGCTGACCTGTTTCAATGAAACCTGGAGCAAAGGAGAGGATAACCTGAGTTTCCATATCTCTCTGTTAAGCATCAGCAATGTGTAATGGACAGGGATCTCAGGACGCACTCCTGCATGGAGACTGGGCAGTTAGGACTTAGCTAGTGTCCAATCCGCATAAAAGCAACTATCTGACTATCCACGCAGCTACGCTTTGGGCAAAGATTGCATGTTGAGACCAGGCCTTGCTCATTACCATGGTCCTGGAACAACTTTCTTTAAATGCATACTGAAGAATCTCCTGCAAGTTACTTTTTACTCACTCCAAAGAGTGAGAGAAGTAGCTGGAGTCACCTGTAAATGTGACTCAGTAGAAGAATTTTACTGGGCTTTTAATGTAGGCTTCTTAGCTCAGACCATGGTCAACAACTGCAGCTCTGCCTTAGCATCCTTGTGGTGGAGTGTGGACAGATGTTGCCTGTTCTGTCTCCTGAGTACAAGTGCAGAGTAGAAATGAGACACTCTTTCCATCTTTGTCTGCAATGCTGTATCTGTCAGTGTATGTGACACCATTTGCACTGGACTCTCACCTCAACAGGGAGCCAGAAGTGCCACACAGCCTGCCTGGGACGTGGACTGTGAGTTGGGGATGAAAACTTTTTCCCCTTCTAAAAGTGTTGTGGGAACGTGGTTGGGGAGTGTCTGTCACCAGAAGTGACGCAAAGTATGCTTCTGTCTTGCAGATCAGTAGACACATCCAGTTAAAGGAAGGTCAGCCTTTCTTTCTGCATCACCTGGAAAATTTTTGTGTAGACCCTGATCATTTGCCCTAGGCTTAATTTTGCAGAGCCAACATGATGAAATTAAAAGTATACCATGTGCTATATTATGGCTAGCAGACAGGTATAGCATGAACAATATATTTAAAGCCTGAAATTTTGATAATAAAATACTAGATGATTAGCAAAGTAATTTTACTCTATTTGCAACAAATGTGCTCATTTGCATGAAGAGTGAAGTGAACGTAGATTAGCTGAAACAAAAGCACAGAGATTGGGCAGTTTTCCTCTTTGATGCAAAGATTATAATTAGCTTGTATTTTTGTATGTAACAGTTTAAAAATGTCTTAGCTGAATACAGAGCAAGTGTAACTTCTCTGGAAGTGTTTCACCTGCTGTTGGATTCTTAACTCAATTTGCTGGATTATTTTCAGCAGATCAATTATATTTTCTTATATTCTTACATGTGATATCCCCCCAAATAACCCTCTAATGATACTGTTTGCCTGGAATGGGCTTTTTAATTATGCTGTTTGATGGCCTTGTTCCGTTCCCCCTGAAATCAGGGGAGATTTGCTCATAATGCCAAGAGAGGCCTAACTTGCAAATCATTTCCAGTTCCCATCACTGAAATCTTTTTCTTGTCTGATTCTGTATAGTTTAAAATTTCTTAAGTACTCTTAGAAAATAAATACCAAATCAGTTTAATTCTGCATTTGAAATGTCAGTGTCATGCTGCTTTTATGTAGGCATATGCATATTGAGTATTATTTTCTGAATGTAATTGCCTTAAGTGCTGTTGGTCATGCAAAGAGAATGATGCATTCTCTGACTCAAGGGTTTGGGAATCAGAATCAAATCCTGCAAATGCTTAAGCATGTGGAGAAAGCCCTCTCAGGGAATGACACAGACATCCATCTTGCATTCAAGGCTGAGGTCCACATTTAGCAGACTGAAACCACAGAGCATCTCATCCATGAGCAGTACTGCTCAATGGAGGGAGAGGCTTGGCCCGAGAGGACTGGTGAGGACAGGTGAAGGTAGAAGAGCAATATGAATGGAGTGTTTGGAATCACATGGAAGTAGCCAGATGGAGCATAGAAAACACAAGGAAGACAAATGCACAGAGGAAAAAGAAAGCAAGACTGAGAAAATGTGAATCCAGCGTCAGGTAGTGTAATCAAATTTGTAATGGTAAAATTAGGAAGTTAGGTTGAAATCTGTTTTCCAGGTGTTTGTGGAAGGTTTGTCATAGTTAGCTTCACTCCACTCCATTCCTGAATTGAAATACCAAGAAAATAAAGATAGGGCTGGACAAATAGGCTGGACAGGATGAGCGGTGTTGGAAAATGAGACTAGTTTGAAGACCAGCAGCATTTGCAAGAGTTGCAAATTTAAATTGCCTGCTTTAGCACCCTCACCCTCCATTTTGAGAAACATTCATTCTGTTCCACATTGCATGATTTCTGATGAGCAGCATCCCACATTACAAGCTGAGGGTACTGAAATCTCATAATCCATTAATCTTGAGCCTGGTCTTTGCTGACTAGCCAGTACTTCATCGAGTCTTGTCATGGTCACCCTTGCAGCTACAGATGTGTACAGAGCACTGTGTCTTGATGTAGCAGAGATAGAAAAACAGTGCAAGAAAGACATGGACCTGTTGTAATGGATCCAGAGGAGGGCCACAAAAATGATCAGAGGGCTGGAACACCTCTCCTGTGAGGACAGGCTGAAAGAGTTGGGACTGTTCAGCCTTGAGAAGACAAGGCTCCAGGGAGACCTTATTGCAGCCTTTCAATACTTAAAGAAGGCCTATAAGAAAGATGTGGACAGTCTTTTTGGCGGGGCCTGTTGCAATAGGACAAGGGGTAATAGTCTCAAACTAAAGAAGGATAGATTCAAACTAGATATAAGGAATAAATTTTTTACTGTGTGAGTGGTGATACACTGGCCCAGGTTGCCCAGCGAGATGGTAGATACCCTATCCCTGAAAACATTCAAGGTCAAGTTAGATGGGGCTCTAAGGAACCTGATGTAGTTAAGGATGCTTACTGCAGGGGATTGGACTAGATGATCTTTAAAGGTCCCCTTCAACCCAAACCATTCTATGACTCTATAATTATATAGTTATATGAAAAACAGGGATGGGTTGGGAAAGCTGTAAATGTAATGCCCCTAGACACGTGCGAATTGATAGAGTTGATGGTACAGAACAATTTCCTTTTGCATGCATGAATGTTTTACAAAATACTAATTTGTTGGCTCTTCCTTTACTGAGTTCCTTGGCCCCTAAAGATAATCTCTGAGGAAAGACCATTCCACAGCTTGTGAATAGAGGAAGGAAGCTTGTTTTAAGAAGGATCAAGCCAAAAGTCTTGAAGGTGGCTGGGAATTTCTTTGCTTTAAAGAGAGGGGCTTGTTAGTCAAAGAAAAACCACAGCAGTCTGTGAAGGGGTAGTGTATATGGGAAATCCCTTATTTTCTGGACGTTACTTACAGAATCCTAGAATAGTTTGTCTGGAACAGACCTTCAAGATCATCAAATCCAACCTTATTCCTAGCCCTAGAAAAACCACTGCACCATGTCTCTAAGCACAACATCTACCCGACTCTTAACCATCTCCAAAGACGGTGACTCCACCACCTCCCTGGGCAGGAGGTTCCTTACAGGAACATGCAAGATCACTGCAAATGGAAGACAGCATGTGTAATTTGTTTGTTTTGCTGATTTTGATGACATCCTTCTACCTTTCAGGCAACTTGTACTGAGACAGTACAAGTCTGTCTATCTCTATCTCCTGCAGCTGCTCTATCTCCTGCAGCTGCTGAGTAGCTGCAGTACTCAACTGCACACAAACCAGCTCATGGGAACACCACTATCATATACCTATTTCAGGGTGCACCTCACAATTTTGTCCATACCTTTCTGTGTATTTATCTATCTCCTGCATTTCACATAGCTATGTTGAAAGAAATGCAGCTAGGTTTCAATAAGGGGGAAATGCTCTTTTAGATAGTAGTCTTGTACCTCTACCTCCACAGAGAAATTACTGCCTTGTTGGTATGTGCACACATGGGGTGTGAGAGGAATGTCTAGAATTCTGTTCTAGTAAATTAAATGACAAAAATCAAACTCAACCTCTTCTGCGTGCTTCTTTATAACCGCTGGCTGTTGTGTGAGAGTACTTGAGTTTGGTAACTGATGACGCTGGCAGCATGCTACTGAGTGGCAGCTGTAGCTGCTTCAGGCTCTGATCCTGTAGGAAGAGGCACGAGGAGAGCAGAAAGGAAATAGTTATCTTATAGTTTCTTCTGCTGTGTCTGAGCAAAGTATTCATAGGAAAAATCACCTTCTAGCCATGCTCAGCATCCCCAGTTCAGGCTGAATTGACCACATTGATTTTATGGTTGGAGAGGAAGTAGAGAATTGGAGATTGGTCACAAAATAGGGCTGAAAAGTGGCATGGCAGCTCTTTCTTCAGAGTCTTCTGATCAGAGCACTCAACATGGGGAAGATGAGGGGACAGTCATCTGAGCCCCTGAGGCTCCCAGGCAGTTAGCAGCCCCTATCCCCATATCACTGGTATGTATTTTTACCCTCTTATGTTGACTCTGTTCTCCTTTCTGTGAAGCAGCTGAGTGTCTCTTGGAGCTGAGGTCCTTCCCCACCATTAGTGAGCTGTCTCCTTCTGCATGCTATGAATATTTACATGTCTTATGCAATCTGAAGAGCTTCAGATGAAATAAAGGAGAGCTGCTCTCAGCGCAGCTCGCAGCATGACCTGCAGGGATCCAGGCACAACTTCTGTGTGTGCAGTGACAGTCTGCAGGTCATATCTGGAAAGGGCATGACTTCTTGTAATGTGGATGAAAGAAATGAGGCAAGGTTCACAAAAGAAGAGAACAAATGTTATTAGCTAAGGTAAAAATGTGTACACAAAGGACAGAAATGTGAGGGAAATATCTGTGGTAAAATCAGGGTTGGGGGGAAGCCAAAGGAAAGTATGTGTAATCTTCCAGAAACTATGACTAATGATGCCTCCTGATGTGTGGCTTTCTGCAAGACCTTATGGTAGAAGCTAGCTTGCTTCACTACAGATGGTCTGGGCTAAGTGCTGGCAACATCTCCCTCCCATTTGATGTGCAGGAGGAAAGGGCTCTGTGATCCTGCAGCTCTGTGGGGAATGTTTGACTAGTGTCTTTGAGATGTGTCTTTTGAGATGGGGCTCAAGCAGTCCCATCTAGACTTGGGACTGTGAATGTCCATATTCATGTAAATGTCTATAGACAGGAGTGATTCCTCTGGTATGTCTGCTCCTCTGGTGTGTGAGAGGTGACATTTCAATGGTTCCTTCCAACTGCTGAAGGCTTTCCTGACCTCAAGACCAAGTGTTTTCATGGCCTTAAATAGAATTTGTGGAGAAAAGCAAAAATTTTTCTCTAAAAGTGTGGAGTGAACAGGGTTATGTTTAGTCCGGAAAGAAAGCCTGCAAGAAAAGAAACACAGAGCTGCAATGAACTTTGGCTGGTTAAGAACAATTATTTGACAGACCTCCAGTGCCTGCTCTAGCAGGGGAGGGTGCTGCTGGGACCGTCTCTCTGGAGTACAGCCAAAGAAAGCAAGAACTCAGTCAATGATGTGCTGACGGATGTGTATGTAGCTCTCTGTAGGCATTTGCCTGAGGACCCCAGGTGTGCCAAAGGACAACACATTCCAGCTGAAATAGCAGATGAGGAGCTCTTAATTTCTGCAGCTGGCTTCTGCTGTACACCACTGCTTTACCAGGTATGTAAATGCTGGTTTGGGAGATTTTTTCTTCCAAAGTGTGAAGTTTTGGTACAGGTAGGTTGTGAGGGAAGACAGAAACACCTTATCTGTATGCTGAGCACTAGAACTGCCAGGAAGTCACCATTGCTTCTGTCTCATGATGATCCTGGGGGCCTCACAAAGCACTGTGCAATTCACCTTGAATATGTCAAGCAGCTCATGGGAACTTCTGACATCTTTGGTGAGAAGGCCAGCCTCTGCAGACACAGACAGCTGAGGTCAAGTTTCAGTGCTAGTGCTGAGCAAGCCATTCTGCAACTACATGGGGGTGAGCAGCTGCAGTGCCTGCTGGAGCGGGATGTAAAACTCAGCCTTGGGTCAGTGAGTTCTCTCCACAGGCTTATGCCCATGCACATTGCTGAATCGGGCTTGCAGCCCATGGCCTTCTGTCTTACAAAGGCTGCTTCAGGGTCTGAGCTGCTGGAGCTGCTTACATTTATCCTGACATGTCTTCTGGTGAACTGAACAACAAACTAAAAACCACCCCTTACATTTGATTATCTGCTATCTGCTGCTGTTAATCCACTTGAGATAATTTGGCAGCAGCAATCAGAATAAATTAATTTGGGATTTGCAGGCTGTCAAATTTTTTTTCTCAGATGGCTTTCTGTTGAGTTTGCAGATTTTGGGGATTAGATGATATTTAAAGCAGCAATGTATGAACTTCCATAATGGCTTCTGCTCCGTCTGTCCAACTGAGCTGGAGGGAGAATGATGTGTGTGGATGCAAGCCTGCAATTCAGTGTTTTGCTGCTCTGCCTTGGCTTCCCCATCTTACTGAGTTTCTATCATCGAGGTTCAGGCTTTCAAATCTTCCTGTGTCCTGGGCTCTGCTCTATGACAGCTAATGTTACACTGGAGACCTGTACAGCCTCCACCTCTCCAAGAAGGGACTGTTACTGCTTTACAGCCACTTCTCTGGGGCTAAAGAAGCTGTTATTTCCAATTTGCTTCCTGACATGGGTGATTCTATCTGATATGTCCACTTGCAGAGTTCATCCTTCTACCCCAGGGTGACCAGTCTTCCACATTGGGGAGTAAAGTAGCTAAATAGAAAGAACAATCTATGAAAAAGGGGTAGAGGAGTTTGAGGAGTGGTGCAGGGACATGGGGAGGTGCTGTGTGAAGGGAGCTGCTTCCCAAGCTGTTCAGAGTAGAAGCAGTGCCTGTGACCATAGCCAGTGACCTGGACATGCTGTGCAGGGGCTGCCATTTCTCTGGCACAGACCAGCAGCAGTGCGGGCAGGAGAGCCCATGGGGGCATTGCATCTGAAGAGGATGTGCCATGTTTCCCTGCCTGCCTGAGCATTTAAGCATGTGATTCATACCTTCCCCATATGGACATCTATACCCGGAGTGACAGGAGGCTGTGGCAAGAGCCTGGAGTCTGGAAACCGTCTGCTGAAAGTGTTTGGAAAAAAAGCAACAAAACTACCTAGCAGATTTGTCTGACATCAAATTTTCATCTCTCTCTTTTTTTTTTTTTTTGGTTTGTTTGTTTGTTTGTTTGTTTGTTTTTTTGTCATGGTTCACATTTTCCTCTTTTTTTTACAGCAAAGAAGCTTTTACATGCTTTGCAGTGGGAATTTAAAGACAGGATGAAAAATAGAGTAGTTACATTGGGTCTTCTGGTCTTGATCTTGCAAATGCACTTGATTAGGATGCTGCAACTCAACATGAAATCTGTGAGATCCATGAAGAAGCCTGTGTTTGACAGCAATAGGCCTGAATTGCATTGGTAGAAGCCTGGCAAGCAATCTTTATGTTCAGAAGCTACAGCAATTTTTCCCCAAGCAGCTACTGGAGCAAGTCTTATACATACCCCTAGGTAGATTAATTCTCTGATCTTACCTGTAAGCTGTGGTTTAAAAACAGAAATACATCTTGTAAATGTTTGGATAAAAATCAGCACTCGGCCCATACTTTCCTATTTTCAAATGAGGAATTTTTAACTGGACAGAAGTATTGATCTGTGACAAGAAGAGATGGCAGTTAGAACTGTCCGGGTGACTGATTTTTCATTTGCAAGTTACTATAGAAAACTTTTCAATCCAGAAATATTTTAGCTGGCACTTGTTTAAATTGGATTCTCTTAAAATAGCAAGAGTTATTTTAGAAGCCTTTTCTGCCTCGAGCTTCTTAGTACCTATTAGGAAATATTAAGTGTGCATTCACTATGCTAAAAAGAATAATGGAGCTTTCAGAGCAACCAGTTCTGTGTGGGATGCTTAAAGTGTTAACATATTGTGGCGTGGTTATTTCCAAATTAAGATACCTAGAGTTCGAAGTGATCATAATATGACTTCTGCAGTTGAAAGACGTAGAGCAGGAAATATACATAGCTGGCAGCATGTATGTGTTCTGAATTAGGATTGTGTTTATGTGTGCACTCTCAGTCCGTTGCTATAGTGTTATTAATATCCATCCATACATAACTGGTTTAAAAGCTATTCACTCTAAGAGTAAGTTTTTGTGAATTTCACACAGAGCTACTAATCTCAGCCAATTTAGAGAAAAGAATATGTTTTTTTTGTTATTGTACATCTGGTTTTATTGTTTCCTTTCTTTGTTGTTGTTGTACGTAGGAAGATATTTTATTTTTGACAAGAAAATAACCACTGCTGCCACAACAGAAAGAACAGGCTTTTGCCTGTGTCTTCATTTTGGATGGAGAGGCATGTGCCACAGAAAGCCACATGACACTAGATGGGCATGCACAGTGGTGAGCTTATGTCAGGCATGGCTTTGGCCATCCTGCTGCCCCTTGGGACCTTGTGATTTTGGGCTCATTAATATTTGCTTCTTTCTGGAAATCCCAGAGAACTTTGAGATCCCCAGCCCATCTGGGACAGGAGCTCCAGGTAGCAACTGCAGTAACATCTTGAGGCTTTGAGATGCTTTTTCAGCCTGCAATCATTAGAAAATGGCAATTGCGTGACTGTGGAAAGCAGAACGGTGATGTTGTGGGGAGGACCAGCAGCTGAAGCAGTTGATAACTAATAGCCTGCCTCCCCTCAGTATGAGGCTATGGTGCAAGTGCATCTTTGATGGGAGGAGGAGGGACCTGCACTTCAGATGCTCCAGGTGCTCAAGTAACTGACAGCAGGTATATACACTGGCCATGATCCAGTAACATAAAATGAGGTGGGAATTGTAGGATACTGCATCCTTGTGCGGACATCAGCACTCTCACAATGATGTCATGGTGGTCAATAAGTTATCCATGGGACAGCAATGTGCCCCATATTTCAACCAACCGTGACACAGGCTTTCTGGTGACATCCCCCCAGGAGCTCCTCTCAGACTAACAGCTAATGGGACAAAACTTACCAAAATGGCCTGTTATGCGCATGTCAACACATTACTCATTGATGGATAAATTTGACCTTGTTGTCAGGAAGAGACGGAATGCTGGTGTTCACTGTAAGGGGCCAGATAACTGGGGGGCAGGCTGCTGGATTGCATCGAGGTATCGGGGGGGCCATAAAAGAAGTTACAATACAGATGTTGTGGTAAACACAGATGGGAAACGGAAATAATTACTGAGATAGGTCACTTCGTTATGAAATAAACATTTGAGCTGAGTGAGACAAACCACTTGGACAAACAAAGGTCTTTCAGCTGGCAGTAAAGAAGATGGTCCATAATCAGTGTGACAGAGCTTATCCTGGACATTCATGTGTAAGAGTGTCCCAGAGTGAGGCTGGGACACAAACAGCATCACTGGGATGGAAGTGGAGAAACAGTGTCACCTCTGTGCTTGCTACCAGAGTGACTGCAGCAGAAATACTGTGTTCAGCCCTGAGCTTGTGGCTCAGAAACACACTAATAATTTGGAGGAGGCTCTGAGAAGAATGATCACAAGACCAGAAAATTTGTCTTTGGAATGAAAGAGTTTGGAGTTCAATTTATTTGACATCATCCAGGAGGCCAGGGGCTGACTTGGTCCACATCTTTAAGAAACTGCTGGACACAAGGATGTGATGACAGCAGGCTCTTCAGTCAAACAGGCAGACAGATAACAAGACCCATCCACTGCAAGCTGAAACAAAACAAATTCAAAGCAGCAGTGAAGGGTATCTTCTACCAGATGGGTTATTTGAGAGCTGTGATGGTGTCTCAGTCTTGCTCCAGAGGTTACCCTTGAACATCAGCACTCCTGCCAGGTGGAAGGAGTTAGCAGAGGAGAAATCCCTACTCTGTAATTCAGCTGGGGGAAGGCTATCCGGGTGGTGTGGTCATGCTTTAACCCTCAGGGCTGTACCGCTCTGCAGATGGCCCCACTTGAGCTCAGTCTTCTTCCCCACAACGTCTTGCTGTTCCTCCAAAGTTGGAGAAGTCACGCAGGAATACAGCAGCAACATGGCTCCCTTGCTAGCTCAGTTCAGGGCTTCCTTTACTGCTCTCTGGTGGCACAGGGCAGGCTGGACCACTGGCACCCTCAGTGGCATTGGCACTGCAGGCAGCATGACCATGGGTTGTTTAGCCAGGGGTCCAAGGTGAAGGTGCTGCCTCTCTGCTGATAGGTCCCCAGAATGCCCAGCTTCTTGGATACTAGGGAAGGGACTACCTGCAGATTAGGGACCATCCCTTCATCCCTTATCCATGACCCTCATTCCTTTATCTCAGAATAAGATTTTTCTACTCCCCCCTTAGACCCCAAATCTGTCTGACTCAAGTGCAAGACAAGTCTGTTCTGTCCCGCTTTGATTTAATGCTGGTGGAAGCAGCAAGAGAGAAAGGGAAGAAGGGAGGAGAATGCACCACAACTAGATGCCATGCCCCCTTCTTGCTATTTCAAGGAGGCAAGGCCATGCAGGTAGTAGTACCTTCTTAGCAAGGAAGGCCAAGGACACAAGAAGCATAGGCAAGCACATGTGATTACCAGTGTAAAGTAAAAGCTTAGCTTTGGTAGCACATATCTTTCGGCTATGTTGCCACTACTCTACTCAAGGTGGTCTACAGAAAAAACCCAGCATCTCAGACTAACTGAGGTGGATGGACTTGTGTCTGTCCTGCTTGTGACTAGCATGTGCTTATTTTGTGGCAGATGACTCTCATGTCTTTCAGATCCTTTGCACTGTTTGTACGACTCCGAAACAGAATAACCTTTTGGCATAGAGGTCTAGAGAATGACCACAGGGAGGTGTTCCGGGAACAAGACACTGAATAATGTCTTTCTGTCTGGATAGAATGAAGGAAAAAATTACCCTGTCAAATGTGCATGTTTCCTCCAAGAGGGAGGTAAATTGAGTGAATTCATTGCTATCAGTCTGGGATCAATCTGGGAGTTAAACAGACAGAGCCTAATCTTGTGCTGTTGACATGGCTTTGCACACTACTGCACTGAAGTACTTACTTCACTGCTATTGCTACACATGGCTATATTAATGTTTTATAAGACCTTGCACAAAAGCTCAGAAGGGTTTTCCTTGCTAGGTGAATGGCTGAATTTTCTTTGTTAACCCAAGGATTACCTCTAGTACTCAGACAGCTATGCAGTTTTCTTTCCTGGCTATGGAAGTAGCTGATACTGTCTCTGAGACTGTATGATTTCTTGAATGAAAAGGGAAAGCAGGAAGACTTGTTTGTTGGTTTGTTTGTTTGTTTGTGGTTTTGTGATTTTTGTTGGGGACTTTTTTTGTGTTTTGTGTTCGGGTTTTTTTTGTGTGTAAGTGTGTGTTTGGACTGTGAGGAGCCTGACTGCATCTCTTGTGATTTCCTTTCTTTTTCTTTACTCCAGTTGTGTCCCATGATGGCAGCAATCTTTTCCTGCAGGCTTGCTCATAACAATACTTTCACACCAGGCAGGAAAGAAGGATCAGGTGCTGGTACAAAGCAAGCCTCAGGTGACACTTACAGCTTCCTTTTATTGACTACAGAGGCCTCTCTTGAGTTTGCAATCTAAATGGCTTTGGACTGGATAAAAGCAAATCCTTCCCTGACAAACTTTCTGGAGATTTTATTTGTGCTCAGGGCTTGAATCAGCAGAAAAAGTTTTAGAGACTCCATGGGCTTTAAATGAGGCATCAAAGGACAGGCCAGTGGTGAAAGCAAGGAAAAGCAGAAACCTAGTACCTGAGCAGGAGAATGTGAAGGGGAGACAGGATCACTTTTTTTCTCCTGCATATGAAATTATGTAATAAAAAAAACCCCAAAAGACTTGTTTTCTGTTGTAAGGAAAAGTAATTTTATAATGAGTGAGTAGGAGATTTCAGTTCTGACAGGATGGGCTGGTTCAGGGCTTAAAAACCCTTTGTTTCCAGCTCTTCCAGTTATGCCATCTTTGCTGGAAATTATGTTTGGCTGAAATCTGCCATCTTTGGATGATTGTCTGTAACTCCTGATGTTTGATGGCCTGATTATGCAGAAATGTAGAGTCCATGAACTGGATCAACTGATGTGTCCTCTGCAGGTTCCCTGTTTGCTACACACTAAAATGAGTATGTAGAACTTTTTGTACATGATGTAAAGAGGGTTCTCAGGATGCCAGGGAACCATTGCACAGGCTTGTCTGTGGAGTGACTTGTGCTGTGCAGTGAGATGGAGATGCATGTGCATGATTTCTGCCCTGGAAAACACTCCACAGGGAGAAATATAGCAGTAATGTTTTTAGGGGAAAGTGTATGAGACAGAATAAGGTTAACAGGTTGTTGAAAACTTCTACTTGTCAAGACAAAGGAGATTATCTTCCACTTGAGGCTAAGACCCCCATTTTGCAGAAGATGTCTATAAAAGTTGTCTATAAAGAAGTCTATAAACCTAAATGGAGAAAGGCTTGATAGTACCACAGACCACCCAGCTCCAGTATTTAGTCTCTTACTACAACTTGTGACAAACACTCTACTACACAAGCATAATATAGGAGATAATTTTTGGTGACAGTGTGGCAATTCACCTACAATCCTGTTATTGACACCTGTGAAGGCTAAGTTACACGGAGAAAAAACTTTTCCAGCTTTTGGAGTAGGCTGCTGCAGAATTAAATGATGGCTCTCATTTTGCGATTGGAAATTAGTGGTTTCCTGTTGCTCCATGACTGTCCTCATCTCTCCCAGCTGTCCCTCCTCAGCTGAAGTCTATGTCACCTGTTCTTGTACAGAGAACCTATCTTTTCCCTGGCCCCACTGTCTGTCTGTGGTTCCTCTGCCCATGATGTCCAACACTGCAGCACTAGGTGGCAAGTTACCTTATGTGAGCAGAACCATTGCCCACTTGCTTTCCCAGCTTTTAATCTCCAATCCTCATGGCACAGCACCTCAAGCATCTTTTTCTTTTTCCCAGAGGTCAGCACTCTTTGCTGACCTTTGGGAACTGAGCTTGCAAAATGTTCCTGATTTGCTGTCAGCTGGAGGTGAGAGAGTAGTTACCCTCTGAATCCAATGGGTTGGACAAACTCTCCTTGAAGCCTGAAAGAGCTGTGCATTCTATTTTGTATATCAGGTGCTTTATTAGATCTGCTGTGGCAGAAAATGCCATGTAAAACTGAGTGTAGATGTATTTTAGAAACAGTAGTAGCAGAATTAAGAAGGGAAGTAGTTTTGACTTACTGGGGGAAGTCATTTAGGAAGAAATTGGAATGGTTAATTAGAGAAAATTATCTCAACCTAGTAACTTAAGGCTAATTTAAGTGCTCCAGTCTCTTTCATGTAAGAAAAAATATCTTTGAATAGCTTATATTGTTATCAAGGGATGTAAATTTAGTAGTAGAAACACATTTTTATAAGTTTTCCATTTAGGAATATTGTTAAAGTAGCGCCCAAAATATTGCAATAGAAATGTAAAAATCATAGTGGAGTTTTTTTAAATCTTTTTTTGTCATGGGGGAGTGGGTGGTTGGGGACAAGGAGAGGGCAGGGAAATAGATTTATGAAGCTTTTCAAAAGTTTTTATGTACAGCATAAAGTCTAGAAACTTTCAGATCAAAAGCCATACCTGTGTGATTCCTGAATTTTAAAACCATCAAAAGAAACAATCTCTTGAAAAATTCTCAGAATTTATAGGGGTACCAGTAGAAATGCTTCTTTTTCACAGTAGGTATCACGTTGTAAATTCACAAAATATTTTGTTTGGTTTAAACTAAGAAATTAAATAAAGCCTAAGGTGAATTTCCTACACTTAATTAATTCAACCTTTTACCCAGCCTCTTGGCTGATAAACTAGTAGCTTGGGAGTGATGTTTGACAGATTTCCCAAAACAGAATTGTGGCTTTTGCTTTCCAAAGACCTGAATTTTAGAGGTTGTGCTGCCTGTGAGTGGTTGTAGCCTCTCAGTCTGCAAATGTAGAGCTGCTGCAAAAGCATTGCCAAAGAGGGAGAGAAAACCTGTTTATCCCATTACCACTATGTTCCAGTCTTCTTTGCCTTCGCTGGGGTTGTCTGTTGCTTGCTTGTTATGTCCTTTTTAATGTAGTAGTTTTCTATATGAAGGGACTGCTTTCCTTGGACACCTGGTACCTGATTGCTAGAACTTTGATTGTGAAGGGACTGCTTTCCTTGGACGCCTGGTACCTGATTGCTAGAACTCTGATTGTTCAAGAGAAGCTTTGGCTGGATTTTACTGATTTTCCAGTTAGAAGAGGCCATTATTTTCTGTCTGCCTTCTCTCCTGTGCTGCTCAGGCTGTCCTAGCTGATGCAAATGAGGTAGTGTATTAGAGAAACAAGGACAAAACAAGGCCTGGAGATGGACTGTGACTACCACTATCCCTGTGAGAGTGCCACAACATCATTTGATGCTGTCAGCACTATACATTTTCTGCACCAACACAAAACATTTGAATACCAAATTCTTAGTTCCTGCTTTCATTTACCTTCATCCTCATAAGAACTAAAAGGAACTTGGTTGACAGCTCCTCCCTTGCTCAGAAAATCCTCTTCCTTCCAAAATCAGTAAAAAGAATTGCACAGTAACATGTTTAGCATGAGTCCACACACCAGCCTGTGTGTGGCCATCAGGCTGTATTTGAGGGAGACTTTGTATGGGAGACTCAAGAAAATTGTCTTAATGTATCAGCACTGTACAGCCCACTCAGAGGTAGACTTATTTTCTCCTGAGAGGTGGTAACCTATTAAGCTACGCTAAGATGCAGTGCTACTCTCACATCTCTGTCAGGGATGAATGCCATTTAGTCACTGGGTAGATAACATGTCTCGTGACAGTATCTGCAATTACCTAATGAGAAGTTGTAGGATATTTTTTCCCTTTGGGAGATACGTTTTCAATATAATTATTCATCTCCTACACCAGGGATGCTTTGCTTCAGCTAATGTAAATTCTGCTTTTCACTGCAATTTTTGCAGAGGAGTGGGACAGATTCTGCTATATTTGTCTAGAATAAATATGCAGTGATTCATATTTTCAGTAGAATAATTCCATTATGCCAATGTTACTATGATAAACTTGTCTTTTCTCCTTTCCTTTCCTTTCCTTTCCTTTCCTTTCCTTTCCTTTCCTTTCCTTTCCTTTCCTTTCCTTTCCTT
>JAAGNO010028591.1:10835-21545 GCA_033439905.1 Ceryle rudis | reverse complement strand
TTTCCTTTCCTTTCCTTTCCTTTCCTTTCCTTTCCTTTCCTTTCCTTTCCTTTCCTTTCCTTTCCTTTTTTTTTTTTATAGTACAGTTCTGACAGTATTGTGCTTTTAAAAATGTTAGAATAGTGAATTAATTTCCATAAAAGTGGTCAGTACTCCATTTCTTATATAAGCATGATGTGGCAGCTTTAGGACCAGAATACAAATGGCTTCTGGAAGTATCTTTCTATCTATGAATTTTAATGTTAAGAACTTGAATAATAGTGAAATGCCACAATGACTCCTTTGTGCCACTCTGGCACAAAGCTGGCAAGCAGGGCATGTACTTAGCTGATGACTACATTCCCAAATGTTCATCAGCATTTAACCCACAACTTCTGTAAACAGGACTAAATGTCTATTCACCTTAAATTACAAAAAAGAGTTATAAGAAAGTAATCAGCACATTCGGTGCTGTATGTGTGCTTTCATGCATAGACCAACCTTCAGCCATAGCGGAGGTTGGGAAGACACAACCTACAAGCATTGGGTTATTTGGTAATAACCCAATGCCCAAGAGTTTTGTCACTTTCCATGTAACAGTTGATTCTGGCCAAAGGATTTTAGCTGGATGCATCACTGAAGTTTTCTGGTTTCACAGGTGTTGTGTTTAAAAGTGCAATTAAAGACTTTTGGAAGGGATGTTGTAATAACACATGGGGCAAACTTGAAAACAGGGCCAGATTCTGATCTCATTAGGGTTAATTTTAATGTGCAGCAAATCCAAGGATTAAGATAAAATTAGTTCATATACAGATACTGCAACTGAGCCTGAATTTGCTCCAAGATGCCACATACCTTGGTCCATCCCCCTCAGCCTTTTTCTCCAATGCCCACGAAGAGTACTAGCCCAATGTTGGCCACTGGGAGATGGTTGCTGTGTGTGGGCTTTTGCTCCTTGGTGCCCCCTTTACTCTGAATCTTTGTAAAGATTGGGAACCACCAACCCAGATGCCTACACCAGACTGAGGTTCGTACCAGTTGTTGCCATCAGAAGGCATAGTAGAAACGAGGCTATACTCAAAACAACAGTTTCCTATGCCCTCTACCTGCATTTGTGATTCCCTAAATATGCCAGCATGAATCCTCATGGGGAAAGGGAACTTGCAGGGGTAGGTTTCAGCTGTGGAAGCAAGGGAAGACAGCAAAGGCTGAAGTGGCATGGCAGAGAAGTGGTGTGGAGGCTGGGTATGAAATGTAGGGGCAGAGAATGGCAAGTCAGAGCTGGGGAAGGAAAGAGGCAGAGGGTTGTTAAAGTGGCTTGAATCAGTGTGGAGAGCTTTCACTGAACAGGCCATATGGAGAAAGGGAAGTCTCACATCCTATTTTTAGCCAAACAGATGAATTGCTCCACTTCCTTGCCCACAGGGGGTCAGGCAGTAATGGAAACCACCCTCCAAGCAGCTGTTGAGAAGGAACAGGGCTGTGCTTTTTCTGCAGGTATGGCTGATTTCCAAGCCCTGTGTAATGGCACATGCTGTGGTGCAGACCTCCCCTAAGCTGAATGATGTTCAGGAAAATTAAAATTATAAAGGATCTGGCCATGGATGGGCACATGGTGTGCTGCTGGCCATCCCAGGGAACCTGGGATTACCAAGAGCTGTGCATGGCTTCTGCCCCTCAACTGCTCATGGCTATGCCCAGTCAGAGGTGTGTCTCATTCTGCGGCTGAGCTCCCCATCAACATTGTGCAGAGCAGCCAGTCTCCGTTTCAGCACTTGATGCATTCTCTGTGCCTGTGGGTTTGCTTACCACATCATTTTGAATATCTTTGGTAAATCCTCAGCTGTCTAAAGAGATTTATCTTTCTAATTTATCAGCAAGCACCTTGTACTTTTCCAGAGGACAATTCAGTGCAGCTAAATTAGGTTCCTGCTGTGCTTTGTTCTTTGAAAGAGTATCTCTGTCTAATGACTACAGAGTACATGCTTCCAGCTCACGTGCTTAAGTTAATTGATGCTATATATATATTACTGATTTCCCCTGGTCCATGTCCAGAAATAAATGTTACGTATTCCTGGCCTTGTGTGAAGGCATCATGTCAGAAATATAGATTAAGGGTGTTTCTAGCTGAGCAGGTAGGACAGGAGATGATACGTAAGGCTGAGGGTGATAAAGGAAGAGGGGATCCAGGCCATGCTAACATGAATGTTAATCACACTTACAGAGACCTGTCTGGGTTTCCTTCTCTACAGGGAATTCTTGGTGATGTATTCTCAGGAGCCATATTCACCAGTGGTGGTCTGTGGGGAAGTATAAAAAAAATCAGATCATTTTGCAGATTATTTTTTAATTAACAGCTTTATTTTTTATTGTAACCATTTTTTTTTCAGCTTTCACAACCCTGAAGATGGTGTTTGAAGAAATAGATGGACTGACATCACCTTTCTGTCCTCCAGGGGTATAAGAAAGGAAGAGGAGATGAAATATAGCAGGTAATTCACCACTGCCAGAATACCATCTTTTATGCAGAACATCGCCATCAGGTTGTTTACTGTTTTGCAATTTTGAGTTGTTATCCACAAAGGCTGGTTGCAAGGATGTCACAAAAGATAAGATTCTTTTGTCTGTCCATTAAGACAATCCCTTGCAGCTTGGCTGGTGGTTGATGAAAAGCTGGGCTTTGCTGGGGCTGTGTAGTTTGCCAAATGCAGGCAACAGCATGGCATGTTGAACCATTGCTGGTGGTGCCCTAGGAAGAGGCAGAGCTGATTCATTCCCTAAAGATGGAGTAGTCTGAGTGTGGTGCCTATAACTAAAAGGACAAAGCCTAATAAAAAAAGAGCCCTATTAGCATCATGGGGCATCTGTGACCACAAAACAGCAATCTTGTCCTGATGTATCTTCTGTCCTTGCTTAGTTTACACTTGTGGGTATGTGTGGCCTACGGTGAGGAGAACAAACTCTCTGGGAAGAAACTGGCTGGAGAGAGATGGATGAGCTAGCACTGAGTTACAGGCAGCAGCTATCCTCTGGGCAACTTTCTTCCCTTCCACTTATGTGTGCAAGTGAGAAGCTCTGGCAAAGGCTAGTGTTAAGTCTGTGCCTGTTCTGAAATCAGTTTAGACACTTTAATGATACTGTGTGCCAGTGTCTTCAGGTCATTAGTTTGTTTAAGGGTCTCAGATCAGTGTGTGGATGAGTTTGGGACAGTGCTAGTTTCTCTCTGACATGTAGGAGCCAGCAATTTGTGTGATCTGTCTGGCTAACTGTGGCATAGGTCTGGTGATCCTTTCCTGAACCAGCTATCTTCCAGAAGCAAGGTATTTGTGGTAGAATGCTTTTCCACCTGTAATTATCTTGGCCTGGGGTGGCTAAGGAATCTTCTCACCAGCAAGTATTAAGCTCCATGTGCAGTCTTATCCATTGGTTTCCCTCCACTCCTCATGTCCTTGTCCCAGGACAGAACATGTGTAAGGACCATGTGCTTTTCACCAGCTCCTACAAGCAGACAGAAGCAAGATGGGGTGCTGCTGGTGGTACCTTCTCCTCCCATGCAAAATGGCTGCACGGCTCTCTCTGACTTTGCTCAGGACAGGGTTATGGATCATTTGAGAAGAGAGTGAGGTCAGAAGTCAGGCAGGAAAGATGCAACCAGTAGAGTCACACCTGGTCAATTTTTTGGGATACCACTGACTTGGTATGCTTCTCCCAACTCATTTGCTCATGGGACTGGGAGTCATACATCCCTTCATGCTACTGTTATTACCCTGGTTACGGATCTGAGTTTTGCTGAGGATGGGTGTTCCTCCTCCACCTTCTTCTCCCAGTCGTTGGAGAGGCTTGCTTACCATTCTGCTCTTGAAGATTGCTTTCCTGTTTGTTGTGACTGTCATACATTCACTGGGCTGAGTATAACTTTATACATTTTATATTAGTACTAGAATTAATGTTAGTTTTGCTGTTGTACTAAATCCATTTTCATTTCACCCCATGAGTCTCCTCTTCTTTTTCTGATCCCCCTTCTTGGCTGGAGAGGGGTCACTGGGTGAAAGAACAAGAGCTACAGTTTAGCCCTGGATACAGGCTAAATGTAGACACGTACCACCTTGGTCCTTACCCACTCTCAGGCTGATCTTGAGGACTCCAAGGAAATTTAATTCTCCTGGAAGGGCACCAGAAAATCAATTTTCTCTAGGGATGCCAGGCTTTGAGAGTAAGCAGTATGCCTCCAATTGAATGGCTGGAGATACGCATATCTGCCTCCAAGAAAGGGCTGTGATTGGTCCTAGGAGCTATAGAAGAGTATCAAGGTATTTTTGGAGCTGGCTGGTACAATTATTTTATTATTGCTGAGACTTAGTACACCTGTGATGTGTCAAGGTACTGAGAGCCTTGGGCAGGCATCTTTGTATTATTGTTTAAGCTAACATGATGAATTGCTTTGGTACTTGATCTCAGCTAGATCTGATACAGTGGCTGTCTGTACCTGCTGTTCTGGTCTTGCAGCTTTTCCCATTGTGTAGTTTCTGCAGGTAAGATATGTGGTATGGTTTGAACATGAGGTACTAGGGGTACAGAAAAACACTGATATTTCCAGGAAACTGAAATGTACAGGAACAAGACTTCAGTGATCTCTGTATTTGAGTCTTGGCTCATTTGGAAATCTGACATAAGAAACCATCTTCTTCAAATTTTGCTGTCAAAGGAATCACAGATGTATCTGAAGCACTTTCCCTTTTCTGGCATTACTTCGTAATTCCAGCCAATCTGGACTTTCCTTTTCTGCTTCAGGCCTACAGTTCCCCAGAGCCTATTTCAGCCTGAGTCCTCACAAGCAGCACATGGGTCACAGTGGTTCACAAGAAGATATTTAGCTTTTTGGCTTCATGTCAAACTCTAATTCACTGCACACATTTTGAGGTGCATGGGAGGAGATACCTCAGGCAAACAAGTAGAATGATTAAGAGGAAAGGATGTGCTGTGGATGAACCCTGAAAATGCTGCTATGATGTTATGTAAGCATGGAGGACATGGGCTTGATGCAAGGATTCAATCACAGTCTTGAATACATCCCTGCTTCTCCAAGCAGGCTCAGACTAAGCTGCTGCCATGCACACAGCCTCAGATCAACAACACTTAATGCACATGGGTTTAATGCTCCCTTGCCTATGCCAACCCTAGGCAATACACTTCTTTTTGGAACAAAGATGGGGTAAAGCAAACAAAGCCAAAAGGAGAAGAGGCAAGTAGAACCACTGAGAGCAGTTACTGTTCAGATCAGGCAATGTTTCATTACCCCTTGCACATGATTCAGGGGAACCTCAGGAGCTCCCTAGCAACAATGCAGCAGGAAAAGGAAGCGTATCAGTTCCTGGAGCAAATGTGTTTATACAGGGCTATTCGCCCATGGATGCTATCTGTCCTGGTTGTAATGGAATGCAGAGATGCTACCTCCTTCCATAGTAGTGCCAAGCAGCAAAAAATGGCAAAGGCTGCAATTTCTGGAATAGAGAAAGAGGAATAAGACCAGTCATGGCCTAAGATACCATGTGGTTGCTCCATGAGGAAATTCTTCTCTAGTCATTAGCTGATATGCATACAGCCAGTCTGTGTATCTTCTAGAGTAAAACTGTTGTGGCCTCCCCATTCCACTGCTCTCATAAAAATACACATTTTCAGATTCTTTCCCTCCTTTACTATCTCCATTTAATCACCCCTTCATCCAAATCTAATGCTTCATTATGTCTGAAGATGGCATACCTCATCTTGCCATTGTTTCTCTTACTACTCTGCTATAAGTGAATCAGAATGAGAAAATGTGGAACTGTACTCTCTCTCTTCTTTCAGGATTGCCTTTATAAAGTATCCCAAATTTCCTTAGAATCATAGAATGGTTTGGGTTGGAAGGGATCTTAAATGTCACCTAGTTCCAAACCCCCTGCCATAGGAAGGGACACCTCCCACTAGAACAGGTTGCTCAAAGCCCCATCCAACCCACAGCCTTCTCTTCTCCCGGCTGAACAACCCCAACTCTCTTGGCCTGTCCTTGTAGGAGAGGTGTTCCAGCCCTCTGATCATCTTCGTAGCCCTCCACTGGACTCACTCCAGCAGGTCCATGTCCTTCTCACACATTGCTGGCTCATGTTGAGCTTTTCATCAACCAGAACCCGCAAGTCTTTTTCCTGAGGATTACTCGCTATGCATACTCCACCCAGACTGTGTTTTTGCTTAAGATTGCCCTGATCCAGGTTCAGGACCTTGCACTTGGCCCTGTTGAATTTCAGGAGGTTGGCATGGGCCCACTTCTCATGCCTGTCAGTGTCCCTCTGGATGGCATCCCTTCTCTCCAGTATGTTGACTGTACCACACAGCTTGGACTTGTCTGCAAACTTACGCAGGGTGCACTGGGTCCCACTGTCCATATCACTGACAAAGATGCTGTTTAAGCATTGGTCCCAGTACCAATCCCTGAGAAACACCACTTGCCACTGGTCTTGTCCTTGGACATCAAGCCATTGACCGCAACTCTTTGAGTGTGACCATCCAGCCTGTTCCTCATCCACCAGGTGGTCCATCCATCAGATCCATGTCTCTCCAGCTTAGGGACCAGGATGTTGTGCAGGACAGTGTCAAAATGCTTTGCAGAAGTCGAGACAGATGACGTCAGTTGCTCTTCCCTATCCACCAACACCGTAACTCCACTGTAAAAAGCCACCAATTTTTCCAGGCACGATTTGCCCTTGGTGAAGCCATGCTGCTTGCCACCAATCACTTCCTCCTTTTCCATGTGCCTTATCAGAGCCTTCAGGAGGATCTGATCTTGCCAGACACAGAGGTGAGACTGATTGGTCTGTAGTTACCCAGGTCTTCCTTTCTTCCTTTTTTGAAAAGGGGAGTTGTGTTTCCACTTTTCCAGTCAGTGGGTACTGCACCAGACTGTCATAACTTTTCAAATAGTATCCATGAGCTCCCTCAGGACATGCGGATGGATATCATCCAGTCCCATGGACTTGTACACTTTCAGGTTCCTTAGATGGTCTTAAACCTGATCTTTACTTACACAGGGGGCGGATCTTCCTCCTCCCAGTCCCTGCTTTTGCCATGTCTGCAACTTGGGTGGAGTGGCTGGAGACCTTGCTGGTGAAGACTGAGGCAAAGAAGTCATTGAGTACCTCAGCCTTCCCTACATCCCTTGGGACCAGGTCATCTGTTTCATTGTGGAGAGGGCCCACATCTTCCCCAGACTTCCTTTTATCTCTGACGTACCTGTAGGAGGTTCTCTTGTTGCCCTTGATGTCCCTGGCCAGATTCAATTCTATCTGGGCTTTAGCTTTCCTAACCTGGACCCTGGCTGCTCAGACAGCTTCTCTGTATTCCTCCCAGGCTACCTGTCCTTGCTTCCCTTCTCTGTAGACTTCTTTTTTTTTGTTGTTTGGGGTTTTTTTGTTTTGTTTTTTGCATCTAAGTATGTCTGGGAGCTCCTTGTTCATCCTTGCAGGCCTCCTGGCATTCTTACCTGCCTTGCTCTTTCTGTGATGCACCACTCCTGGGCTTAGAGGAGGTGGGCCTTGAATACTGACCAGCTTTCCTGGGCCCCTTTCCCCTCTAGCAGTTTAGCCCATGGTACTCCACCAAGCAGATCCCTGATGATGTCAAAGTCCACTCTCCTGAAGTCCAGGGTAGTGAGCTTGCTCCACACTCTCCTTGATGGCCTAAAGATCTTTCGTGGTCACTGTAGCCAGTGTTGCCCTTGAGCATCACGTTGCTCACCAGCCCCTCCTTGCTGGTGAGAACAAGGTCCAACATAGCACCTTTGTTTGTTGGTTCCTCTACCACTTGTAGAAAGAAATGGTCATCTCTGCATTCCAGGAACCTTCTGGATTGCTGGTGTCCTGGCTGGACTGTCCTTCCAATAGATATCAGGGTGGTTGAAATCCTCCATGAGGACCAAAGCTTGTGAATGCAAAGCTGCTTCCATCTGTCTATAGAGGGCCTCATCCACTCAGTCTTCCTGGTCAGGTGGTCTGTAGCACACCCCTACTATGATATCACCTTCCCCTGCCTTCCTTTCACCCCTGACCCATAAGCTCTCCATCAGCTCCTCATCCACATAAGTTCTGTGATCTAAGTAGGCAAAGCCCTGGCTTGACACCAATCCTGTAGCCATTTATTGATTTTCTCAGTTTGATTGGCCCTTTCAGTCACCTTCCCTTTGACCAGGAGGACTGATTATGAGACTACCTGTGCCCACAACTCCTTCACCACTTCTTCCAGGGCTCTGTAGTTCCTCTCAGACTCTTCACATTGCTCCTGGGTCTACCACTGGTGCCCACATGAAACAGCAGCAGGGGAGAACAGTCCATGGGACGTACAAGGTTCTGTAGTCTCTCCATGACATCCTTGATAAGAGCCTGTGGTAAGTAGCAGAACTCTCTAGATAACACATCAAGTCAGCAACTGGGTGCCTCTGTACCCTTCAGAGGAGAGTCACCCACTAGTATCACCATCCACTTTTTCTTGGTTGCAGCAGTTGTTATAGGGGGAGATGATCTGGCTGCCTTACTCAGCTCTGAGGTGTTACCTGATGTGACCTTTTTTTCTTCTTCACTCTACAGAGCTGTGAAGTGGTTCTACAGGGGGACCTCTGACTTTGAAGGAGGTTTCTTCCTCCCACTAGTTCTTACCTCTACAAGCTTCCATTCCTCACCATTATTGGCTATTGTCATTTCTGGGTGTGTTGATGGGGAAGATTTTGGCTGGTCAAGGGCTCTGAGTTCACTGCAGCTACTCCCTGGATTGAGCTTTCTATCTCCTTTTCTGCCTCTCTGATGCTCCTCAGCCTTTTGACCATTTCCTGCAGCTCAGCCACCTGGGCACACCTGTTGCAGGCAGGTTTGCCACCCATCCCTGCCCCAGGAGAGAGGTCTATGCACTTCCCACAGACTGAGGTTTACATGGCAGCCTCTCCCTTAAGCAGCTACATCAGGGTGGAGGCACTGGTCACCTCTGGGGTGGATGGTGCAGACCTTTTATCCAGAGATGGAAGCTTGATAACAAAGCTTTTAAAGACAAAATTCAACTCTCTGTAACAAGCAGGTACTAAGATCCTTTAGGAACTGAAAGGCCACTGGAACTGGAGACAAAAAGCTCCTTGTGTAAATGTCACCCTGTAAGTCTGATTTTAGATTTTTAATTTTGAATTTGTGCTTAGGTATGTTCCCTCCTTATTATGCAGGCCATCACTGCATCTTTAATTTCCTCTGCATCTAAGATTTGTTCACTTTATACCTGATACAGTTTCACTGAAAGGCACCATGACAAGGTGCGCTTTGCATGTGTCTCTTCAGATAAAGGCAGTATCTGAGAGTTGGTTGTGTCAGTCAAGCTCTTCCAGCACTGTGGTTTTTTTCACTTGGCTGGACAGGCACATAACTGAGTTGTTACCAAAAAAACCCTTGCTCTTTCCTCATACAGTCTTGTAAAAACACTATGTTGCACTGTTATTTCCACATGTAAGCTTTGTTCTTGGCAGGCACAGGTGTGTCTTCTTCCAGAGAAAGAAGTCATAGCCAGGCACAAGTGTCTGTGGGACTGGTAGCTTATTTCTGTTCCTCACCAGGGTGTTAACTTCCAGGCATCTTTTTCAAGTAAAAACTGCAGACACCTGGAACAGATTTTGCCTTTCTGCCTTGGGAATATTTGGGGCATTTTGTTCAAAACGTTGTGGTTTTTCCTTAGATTGCTCTAATGATTGGAACGGGATGGAGCACTCCCTTCCCTTGTGGGATGCAATACCTTCCTCTATCTTGACACAAAGAGTTTACCTGACTAAAGGAGGAGTTTGAGTGGTTTTGCTGTTCTCTAGAGCACTTTGATTAAAGGGGAATAAAATTTGCTTTGCCACTGATGCACACTGCACTACAGACAATTTGTCATGGTGTAAAAGTCTCTCCTTTATTCAACTCTGCCATGGATATCTATGTACTATGCCACTTTCCACATCAGTAGGGTAAAATTTTGCTGGCTTCATGGGAATTCAGCATCCACTGTGCTTGATTATTTAGAGACGAATCAGTGTCCTCCTCAGTTTAGTGCTATTGCAGCATCTGCAGCCATGATGAGCTGAGCAGAACTTGGGCTGATGATTCATTACTGGAAGAGTGTTGAGCATACAAATGAGAGGGTACAATCAGCAGTTGAGCTTGTTTTGTGTATTTCTGCTCTACATTGCTTCACCAGCAGGAACATTTCTAAGACCAGCCTGCAATTCTCTGCAATGCTGATGGCCAGCTCTCTGGCAATGTAGCACTGTAGAGACTCCTCTTACATGCACAGGCAGTAAAAGGCATCTTGTACTTACTGAATGTGAATTGCTGCTGGCATGCACCTGTACTAAGAATCCCCTCTCTTAATGGCCTCTATTAGCACTTTTTATTAATCAGTCCAAGTGACCATTTCAAACACCAACAGAAAAATAATGGACATATGCATCTTCATATAATCAGTGTGCAATGATATGATCCCTTATTATTTGTGTGCTTCTAGTTACTGGTAGATGGCCACAATCCAGATTAGAAGTTCTGTGCCAGTACATCTGATTGTCAATAAGAGGCAGTTTGACTCAACTGAAGGAAAAGCTTTTTCTGCATATGGCAGAGGAGTGTTGCCAAAGTTGACTGACTCTAGGACTGGGTAGGATATATTACAAAGGGGTTTTATTATTATTATTAT
>JAAGNO010028590.1:135414-146761 GCA_033439905.1 Ceryle rudis | reverse complement strand
AGGGCTGCCTGCGGTGACTGTACGTGGCTCAGGAAGACGCGCTTCAGCCTTCGTGTAGTTCGGGAGGTGCGCTTTGAGTCTGCAGGAGGCTGCCGGCATTGTCTGTCCCTGGCGCGGTTGTGCGGGAGGGCTGACGAGCCCCAGCGCTGCCAGTGTAATCGTCTCTAGCTGCGAGATCGTGGCTTTGATCTGCAGCTAAACGAGCCTGTAACCGGGTTTGGCCCGTTTGTGTGAGACGGGGACAGTCACTGCTGAAGCCGAAAGACCTTTTGGTGTAAAACCTGATTTCTCTGGTCTAGCTTCATTTAACTGCATCATGATAAAAAAAATCATTATTTAAATGTCGTTGTCAGGCCAGTAGAGAGATCAATCAGGTTAACTGAATTCGGCGAAGTATATTTCAAAACCCCCACACTCTATTGCCCGGAATATTGATGCAAAGATGCTTTGCGTGTGTAGAATTTTTGTAGAAGGCAAGGTTGCATCTCATAGCTACTACACTTGCTAACAACTGCCAGTAAACAGCGGCATTGTGGAGTAAATGCATGTGTTTAATAAATTGGCATTTCAGACATCGGTGATGTTCATTGTGTTCATATCCACTGTTTCTGTGCATTGTGTTTGAATGTATGTATAAATAGTTACATATATTTTTGCATCTGGTTTAAAGGCTTGTATGTTCAAGTATATGGAGGTTGTATTCTTTTTTTTCTTTATTGGAGTGTGAAATGATATTGGATAGATGTGTTCCAGCAAGTGTTGTGAATCTTTATTTTCCCCTAAACTGTCTTCAGTCAAAAAGACACAATTTAAACCCTTTCTTTAGTGAAGTTGATGATTTTAGTAGAGCTTTAAAGATGAAGTTGAAGAGGTCTGAGAATGTTGTGACCTATGAAGACCGTATTATATTCTCTTGAAATGCATTGGTTTTTTGAGAATTTTTCCAATTTGAAATATGAATGGGTATTCTATTGAGAAATCAATTGAGATTATTAACAGACTGCTTGAAAGGTTGGTGATGCTTTTTTCCCCACCAGAAGTGGTGATCTTGTTTGTTACATCATGACTAGCTGCTGTGGATACAGTTGTCATCATAGAGGATTATGACTTCAACTGAAGCATAGACTGCAGAAAAATAGTAATTTTTAAAGAAGGCCTGATCCTCATGGAAATGTTCCTGAGGCTAGTGAAGATAGGTGGAGATAATCCTGGTGTCAGTTTTAAACAGTGTATCTTTTAGAGTATTCTTTAAGGTTTTCCTTAGAGGTTAAGGAAGAGGAAAGTTGTGATTCCACAAGGTATAAAGAGAGACTTAAAAAAAGGTGATACTGGTTGATATGAAGACACAGAGAAGGGAATAAAATGTAAAAGGAGCAGATAGCTGCCTATCAGGGCACTGACAGGATACTTAAAGAACAGTCTCCCTTCCTTCTCTGTTTTCCCCAGCATGACTTTTTTCCCTTCTTTCTCAAATAGCTCTTCCTGAGAAGATGACCATTCGTTGCATCTCTTAGGAACTGTGGGCACTTGTTTTGTAGGGAGCAGGAAGACAAAGCGCAAAACTGGAAGGGTAAAAAAATGCGCACGTATAAAATGCATCAGGCCTTACCTTATCAGAGAAGCTGAGCTGGCTTATTGTAAGTTAGTTTTTAAATGAATTTATGACATGCCTATGTGCCTCAGTAGAAGGCTGTGAGGAGGGAAGGGATTTATCTCCTGACCAGGAAGCAATACAAACAGCCTCAAAGTGATACTGAAACTGGACACATCTATACACGCAGAGTATACACTCTGAGTGGCAGAGTGTATAAAAGATGCAGTGACCTGCTGTTGTGTCTGTAGTGCATCTGAGATCTGACGCAGTAACTCTGCCTGACGTTGAGCTGCTCTGTACACACCTACTAACATGCTACATTGCATTCCTGAGTTAAATGAGCTGCAAGTTAAATGAATGCAGGGTGGTCTGTAGATGTGTAGTTTAGCTTGAAAAAGCTCTTTTTTTTTTTTCTTGGCTTACACCTTTTTAATTGTTATTTAAGTGCAGTTTAGGTTTATATTTCATGTACTGAAAGTATATATCTATCTTGTGTGTTTTGATTTTTTTTCAGCAGTTGGTTTAAGTTAGTATTACCGTATCCTCCGTTTTGATCTCCCTGCACAAATAGATGAGATTAATGTATTGTCATCAGTTTCACTGCAGCAGTTCAGAGTTGTATGCAGTTTGATTCTGTGATAAGAACAGGCATTTTCTTTCTGTTGAGGTTCTTAAAAGCTGTGTGCTCTATCTGAGATATTTGAAGATATTTGTGGGGAGGCATACTCGGGACGGGAAATTCTGATATCTTCTTTACTAGAATCATTGCTGCCCATAGACATACCCAGGCTTACAAATAGGCCTTGGAAACTATCAACTTGAGGAAGTGGCAAAATAGGAAGGTGAACTTCATGCTTATACAGCCGTTTATGAGTAATATTTAAGGTAAGAAAATGACAGTGTCTGTGAGATTATGGTCATTTCTGACTTTAGTCACCTTCTCTTGGAGGATGAAATAGAATTCATGCAAAAATAAAAAAAAAAAAGTTGTAAGAAGGACCTGTTTTGAATAGAATAACTACTATTTTAAATATCCACCATAGTGTAAGAAGATTAAAATCTCTCTGTTAACCTGGCCACCCTAATGCAGCCTGTATTGGGTGTGTTCTCCGTGATTCCTATTGGAAATGTGCCTGCTTTAGCAAAGAACTCGCTGTGAGGGAAGAAAAAGAGGAGTCCAGCTTGGCATAATGGTTGTGAGGGCATTTATCTTCCGCAAACATCCCAGTACTCAACCTTTCTTTTGGTGTTTGTGGGCCTTTTGGTAAAAGGCACTAAGAGCTAGAGTACAGCTATAATTTTAAGGGAAATACCCTAATAACAAGTCAATAAAGTGAAGTTATGGATTTGGGGAGGGCACAGATACGGGGTGCATACTGCCACTAAGAGATGCTGAACGGGAGGAATATTTCTCTGAGGGTTCTTCCTGAGAGGTTGAATGTGCAGCTTTGAACCTTTGAGATATATGTTGGGGTTTTTTTAACTAGTCCACTTACATTAAAGGCGAGTGCTCTTGCTCTGGAGCTATTGAAGGTGCTTGGATGTAGACTTCTAGTTTTGAATTAATTTTCCTTCCGAAGGAGGTTGAAATAGGAATGTTTGCTTGGCATACTCAAACTGTTGCTCAGACCAGGCTGAAATATTACGTGAACCTCAGTTGAGTTTACGTACTCAGCTGTGCCAAGACTGGGGTAGTTTTGTGCTGAAGAGAAACAAAACGAAAAAAAAATATTATGCCATAACCATTGTGTTTGTTGAAACTTAACTGCTGAAAGTCATGGCCCACCCATGCTTAACTGAACCCATTCCAAATCTTTTGTAGGTCTGGTTGGTGGAAGAAAGAGGCTGTGAACACTAGTGGTGTAGTTTTCTGCATCGTCCTTATTTTTGATGAGCATTTAAGAAGAACAGCCTTCCTATTCCATTAGCTAGAGGGGCTGCAGTCAGACATAGATCCTGAAATGGAGATACTAAATTTTTAAGTATGCCATAGTGAAGAAGTAATTCAAATAAACTAGAATAATAAATACAAGAAAGCCAGAAGATATTTTTTCACTTTTGGGTAGGTGAGGTTGGGGGTAAAAAAAAAAGGAAATGTATGGTAATAGGAAAGAGACAAGAAAGAAAACTCTAGAAGGAGAAAAATTACAAATTTACTCTTGCCCTGTCTCCTGTGAGAACTGTTTCCTGCCCATTTTTCAAAGTGTAGTGAATTCCATAGCAGGCTTTATAAATGTAAATTGGGTTTTCTAAATCTATTCAATTGATTGAAATATTTTAATAATAGTATTTTCATTGTAAAAGATTCTTTTAAACAACCGTTCCCATGAAGTGCTTTATACTAAACAAATGCAGAATTAAAAATCAGGCAAACCAGTATTTTAATTTTTATGAGCATGGGAAAATTTTAAAAAGTACATGGGAAAAGTGAGGTGCAACATATTTTTGAATACTTAATTTCACTGTGTTCACACACAGAATATGCTAGCCGAAGGTATTTCAAATGGCTTTATGTCAGCAAGACAGGAGGTACAGAACTGTATTCTAATGCTGTAAGAAGGAACCTACTCCTATATAGGACTTCGCAATGATATTTTCCCTGTGCGTAGTCTAAGTAAAAAAATTCTGCACCAGAATTGCTCTTTACTAGCAAAGAACACTGAAAATTTTTTTTTTATTTTATTTTTTTTAAGTGGCTTAAGTTAGTTCTGTTCCTTACCAAGTATTATTTTTGGTTTCACTACTGGTGTCCTCACCTATTTTAAAATATCGCATTCTAAGGGATATGTAAGCATTTTTTTCCTGTTTTGTCACCTTTTCTTGATACTGAAATAATAAATAATAATCCCTGGCTTTACTTGGCAGTGGTCTTAGGTACCACAAGTTTTGAAAGAAAACATGGTCTGAATGTTGTGACTGTAATGGTGACCTGAATTCACCATTACATTTGTACATCTTTGAGACTTTAGTACCAAAGCTAAATTGCTGGGATTTTGTTTTCATTTTCTGTCTGTGGAATGTCTTTCTTGTTTCATTTTTCCCTCCCACAAGATCATACTTGTCCCAAAATAAATCCTTAGTATTGTTATGGCTAATGTTCTAGAGAGAAGATGACCAGGTGTGACTCAGCTTTCTTCTCTTGCTTTTCCTGTTACCCACTGTTGAGGTGAATTTCAGTAACATAATGTTTTTTTGTGGAGTAGGCAGCAACAGGGCCTTTCCCATAAGATTATTGCTCTCATTAGGCTGGAGAAAATGGATTGAAACAAGTATTCCCTTCTATCTTTCAGAAAGGTTAGAAAAGTGAGAGTATATGGAAGAAGTCTGAACATGTGAAAACCGAAATTTCACATTTCTGCTTTTCTATCTTCACTGTTTAAAATCAATGTAGAGGTAAATGGCTAGTGTTTGCCTGTCACCTGTTTGTTTTGTCTTAATCTTAGATAACTATCTGTGGAAAGAAGTTCAGAATTCTTTCTCTGATGTTGTGAACTTGATAGTATGTTATAGAATGGGCTTTGACACTCAAATACACTTCTTGAAGATAAATAATTTATTAAGTCCTATAAATAACCGAGAGATGCCCAGAATTGCCTGTTGCAATGCAAATAATCAAATAATCTGGAATCCAGCTAGTGCCAATATTACAGAAATAATAAGCATGCAAAATTCCTCTCCCACAAAATCAAAAGCATCTAACACCACACCTTCTTGTCCCTGCCAAGTTTATGCTTAAATAAAACTAATTTTTCAGGTAAAGATACTGCTGATGTAATCTTCCATAAAAAGTGTTGCGTGTCAGCCCATGCTAGAAAAGATAGAAGAAAAATAGAGATTTTAATTATTCTTTTTATTTCTTTACCCTTCTTCAAAGGGAGGAAATATGAATTTAAAGCTTTGGTGGTTGACAGCATGTAGGCTTTTAGGGCTTGACTCACCTTTTCTATATTTAGGTTCCTGAGTTTGCATGTTTGGACTGTTTGTAGTGGACAAGGAGAGCAGCCTTTTGGAGGTGGATGACTTGATACTTCTTTACATCATGAAGATTTAGGGAAACAAATCCCAGCTAAAGTGCATTTAATCCTGGTTTGGTCCACTTTAAAGGTGATAGGCAATATGTAAATATCAGAAGAAAGAAAAGCATGTTGGAGTTTATGTACCACTTGTTTGTTATGAGAGGCATAGATGAGATGTGTATACAGCAACAGAGTCATTTTTTTTGTGAGTAAAAGATGGGAACTTTGTGTTTACCTTGCAAGGGCTTGTCTGGGCGTAAGCTGTTCCATTTAGTTTAAACAATATAATTCCCTTACTGTTGATACATATCAGTGAAAAACATCTTCAGCATTAGCTTGTACTACTTAGAGTAGTTACACAATGTCTTTATTTGGGACATCCTCGCATTCCTACAGTGTTTTAAAGGTTTGTTAGCAGCTTGAGAGATGCTGGTAAGCAAAGTTTTGCTGAGTACTGTGTGCTAGTGTGCACCTGGGATAGTTCGGTGATAGGGAAGGCCATTCTCAAAATTAGACTCTCTTTCTGTTTTCCCACAGGACAACTGCATCTCAAATGAACAAATATGTTATTTTTTCTTAGAACAGAGTGGGGAAGACCTATGATACAACATTCATTTAACCACTGTTTGCTCTTTGCATTAGAGCAGTGATTCAGTTTTTACATGAAATGCATATTGCTTTATTACTATTTTTTTTGTTTTTAATACTGAAGGTAGAGAAGACTGTATAGAGTGCTAAAGAAATTTACCTGGGAGACAGGTGAGCAAATTGTGAAAGTAGTTCACAAAACACATTGTATTTGGAAAGCGAGTGGAATGTTACAGAATGAGAAAATATTTTTAAAAAACCATGTCAGTCTCATTGTATTTCTGTGGATAATTGTAGTCTTGTTTTGTTCAAACATTTGCACCTTGTATTATGTTTACCTTTTTATTTTGGGAAAATAATAAATTTCAAGGATATTGCAATAATTTCTGTGGTGCTGGTAAGACTGTAAATGGGCAAATTAAATACTTGTTTCTTGAGGGATTTCAGGGGGCAGTGTTAGAAAATATGTTACCTTTGAAGCAGTGAACATTTTTCTTCTAAAGGTGTTGAGGTACAGGGTGCAAAATAGTGTTTCTGTGAGCAGTTTTGTCCTGAACTTGTTGATAATCTAGGAAAAAAAAACCAAACAAACCATCAGTGTGAGACTAATAGAGATTTATCATTTTGGAAAGCTTCTTGAAAACATCTTGTTCTACACTGAAGAGCATTCTGAAAATATCAAATTAGCAAACTCATTAGGAGGATTAACTTAAGCATTTGTTTTTACACAGTTTAAGGGCTACAGTCTCTAAATTTTGTGGGTTTACATTTCAATTTAAGCAATTGATATGTTATATGTTTTATCTCCAGATGACTGGAGCGGGGCAAATAGTGCTGAAACCAGCATACTGGAAGTATTGTGAATGTGCTCTTTCAGACATATCTACATTGTAGAATATACAATTACTGTTCTGTTTTTTAGACATACCTAAACTAGGTTTAAACTATTTTACCTTCATTTCAGTACAACTGCCAGTGGTATTGTTAAAGTACTTGCTTGTGCTTATGGGTTAGTAAAATAAGCTTGTCTGAGCTTCTGTGTAATGCTCACACTGAAGAATTTGTATTAATATTTATACCTATTTTAAGGTAGTTTGAGGATGTTTGTATTGCAGATTTGCTCTTCACATGTGTGGACGCTGAAGGTTTTCTCTTTCTGATGAGTTCTGACAGCTGCCCCATCCGGTCTTAAACTGTGATATGCGGCATTTGTTCGTGAAAACTTTCCACTCAGCTGCCCTCTTTCTTCACTCCTATCCCAGCTTGGAGCAGTTGATAGCTGAAATATTAATTGATTTGCAGTAAGTTCTCTGTAAATGTGTTGTCATTTTTCTCCAGGGAATCAATATGTCTGCTTTGATACACCTCACCTCAGACAAATTGCCAGTGTGTGTGGTTGGTTTATTTATTTATAAATGAAACACGTTAAAATTAATGAAGGAACCCTTGTTTCCATGTGACTAAACTGTGTAATATATTTCCATATTATACCAATGGAGATGGAATGTTAAATTTGTCTGTTGGCTGATCTGGTTAGGGGAACCATTCCCGAAGTCTTGCTTTGACCCTCAACTTTCTTAATCCATTGAGGGAGCAGGGAAGTCCAGCTCAATTTGATCTTTATTATAGTTAAGTGAATCTGAACTACACTCCTCAGGCACTTTGAGTCCTTTGTGAAGTATCCACATCTCTAGTCTTGTGACATTTTATTTGTTGGAGAGTGTTTTTTTTAATGCTAAAGTAAAAATCATCTTTTGTTTATTTTCTGAATATTCAGTTTGAATCTCACCTACAGCTTTCCCTATTTATGTGCTTATTTGTTAAATTTTTTATAAACTCATAAAATGTTAAGTTCTACAATTCTACAGTTTGGTGTAGAAAGACTGAGAATATCGAAGAGTCTTCTGCTCTTTCTCTGGCACCATATATAGTACTTCTTACTTGGCTATATATTGTACTTAGCAGTTCTTTGTTTCTGCAAACTACTCATACAGTATCTACAGCATATGTCAATTCCTTAAAAGATTGATTATTAGCTCATTTTTTAATGAAAGGTCATATACCTGGTATTTGTTTATTTGATTCTACCATACAATTTTCAAGAATTCAGGTGTAATTATTTATATATTGTAATTATTGGAATATTTGGGAAAGGCAACTCAAGGCAGAGGAGCCATATAATATAAATTATTATTAGCAGTTGTAACCGCGGACTTAAATGGGTATTTGTTTTTCTTGTGTACACTTGACATTGTCTTACACTTTTTGAAGACACTGAAGTTATCAATGCAATACATCATTTTGCTTGGGAAAAGCAACTGTATTATCTCTTATATTGTCTAACATTGTATAATGCAGGAAGAAAGCATATGGAGCTGCCAAGATTTGGTTTTTACATTTTGCTTTTTGTTTTTTTACATGATTCTTACATAGAAAGTAATGGTTTGTTACCAAAATTATATAAAGTGACCATTTAGGGAGCCCACTGTGCAGTATCTGAGGTTTGGTATGGTCTTTCATTAAAATGTATCTCCTTACACAGCATTCGTGGCATTTGTTTAAGTGTTGTTCTGTTTGTCTTGGGGAATATGGGGACTCTAAGCAATCTGAAATATTTACGGTAACGATGCTGCCATTATTAAAGGTGCAGGGAGCTCTCTGGATTAAAGCAAAATGTCTAGTTAGTATTGCTTTTTATGCCTCTCTGGTAGTGCTCCACTCAGTAAATTAAATGCTCCAGAATCATTTAGGTAGATGTTAAGAGAGCTATCCCTCTGTAGACTCTTCAAGAACAGGATAAACTAGGTCTTAAGAGTTTTACTTTGCTGATCTACTAATTAGGATGCACTGTAATAGCTATCTGGATGGTGAATATAAAAAACAAGAGACTGGGAGCTGACTGTGTTTATGTAAAACTTCTGGGTGCTATAATAGCAGACTTCTCTAGCCACCTGCCCCAAAACTGATGACAGACTTCTAGCCTCAGACCTCTTCCCCCAGCTTGGCATTGGCTTCTTACAGTTCCTTGGGTGCAGGAGATGATAGGCTGTACAGATTTAATTTGCATGGCCTGCGAAAAATAACTTCAGAGTCTGCATTGTAAAATTTTAGTTTGTTTTCAGGAAGATTAGTGGGTAACTCCTTGTCTGTCCCTGGAGAACCAACGAGGACAGCTGTTGGTCAGTCTGTTTCTAAACAGGATTCTTTCTCCTCTTTCATCAAAGTGTTTCAAGTTGCACTTCAGTATGCTGATTTTGTGTTCTGAGGCCACTAAACTCTCCCTGACTTCTGCAACTTTCAGAGGTCTTTGAAGACTTCTGCAGTATGCCTTTATTTAACTCACCCAGCTGTCACACTCAAGAAGTGGTGGATATAGAAGTTACACTGAATCAACAAAATTTTTCTTCCTCCTTTCTTTTAGTGACCAGTACAGTTTGGTCCACTTAAAATAAACTCACATTAGCAACCACATATGTAGAAATTGCTCATTAATTGATATCTTTGGAAATAATGTCGTGTGATATTAATAAATTTGAAAATATTTCTAGAAGTTTCCCAGTATTACAACATAATTCAAATTATTCTATTTAAAAGCTTTCTGCATCTATTCTGATTTCGCAGTGAGTAGCAGTAATGCCTTGGATTCATTACGGGAAAATTTTCCTTGATTAAAGTGGGGTTTGTTACTTTATTTTCTGCTACAAAAGGCAGCTTGGAAGAAGCTGTAAGAAAGACAGTGTGTCCTGAAAGAGAGAACCATTAGAAAGAAAACAAAGAAACTAAGAGGAGATTTGGAAAGAATCTGAAAAAAAAGAACACCAAAGCTACAACAAAATATTTTAGAAGATGTAGGAATATATTTCTTCTGTGAAGAAAAATAGCTGGGGTTTATTTTTTTTTTTATTTTCAGTTGTATACATTTTATCCTTCATCAGCTGAAAAATAAACAAATTCAGACATGTCCAGTCCTGATGCTGTAAATTCTATGAAAGCTATCCATTTTATTTATTTAATAAAATAAATTATATCCTTTTTTCTAAATGCGTAAGTGAAGAGAGTTTCTAGAATTATTTCAACTTCTTTCAAGTGTGGGGTTTTTGGTTTTTTTTGTTTTTTTTTTTTTTTAATTTGCAACAGTTGACTTAACAGTGGTGGGTTAGGCAGAGTACAGCCTTGCTGGCATGATTTGGAGTAATACTGGGAAAACAATGCTCTGAAAACCTGCGATAGGACAGTTTGAGTGGGTCCTGTGCAGTCTGTGAAATAACTATTTGACATTTGAAATCTAAGGGATATTTTTGAATTATGCCTTTCCCCATCCACTCTCCCTGTCCCCCCCCCACAAAAAAAAAAAAAAAAAAGTGTAACATGAATTACTTTTTATGAGCAGAAGTTGAGCATGAGATGTGGCTAGGGTGTAACTCCATAGAATATTCAGTCTGTCTGACATCAGAGGCAGATCGCTAAACAGGATTTTGAGATTCTATTTCTCAATGATTTTTAATATTCTATTAACATGAAATATGTATGAATTGTACTGTACTGCAAGTGATGTTACTTATCAGTGAATTCTTTATTGAGAAGAGCTTGCAATACATGCTAATAATGATAAGAGGATCAACATTGTGAAATGGGAAACAGAGAAGACAATTGGCTTTGTGGCTAATTAGCGAGTCCTTCAGCAATCTTTTTGTTTCCTGGAAGGTCTGCAGCAAATCCATCTAACTTAAAGCTAAAGCAGGCACTGTATGCATAGTTATTGATTTCATAGCTTAGAGTGTGCCTATTTCACACTGCTTTTAAGAATTTCCAGGGAGTGTACCTTGGTGATAAAAGCCTGCAATATAAACAATTTTGTCTTTGAATATTATAGTCATAGAATCATAGAATTGTTAGGGTTGGAAGGGACCTTAAAGATCATCTAGTTCTAGCCCCCTGCCAATGGCAGGGACACCTCCCACTAGAGCAGGTTGCTCAAAGCCCCATTCAGCCTGGTCTTAAAAACTTCCAAGGATGGGGCCTCCACCTCCTCTCTGGGCAACCTGTTCCAGTGTCTCACCACCCGCTAGGTGAAGAAATTCTTCCTAATGTCTGACCTGAATTGACCTCTCTCTAGTTTTAATCCATTCCCTCTAGTCCTATCACTGCC
>JAAGNO010028590.1:88009-135314 GCA_033439905.1 Ceryle rudis | reverse complement strand
ACTCTCTCAGTCTGTCCTCATAGGAGAGGTGCTCCAGCCCCTTGATCATCCTCATGGCCCTTCTCTGGACACATTCCCGCACATCCATATCCCTCTTGCAATAGGGGTTCCAGAACTGGACGCAGTACTCCAGGTGAGGTCTCATGAGAGTGGAGTAGAGAATCTTGATCTTAAATGTTTAATTGCAAGTGAAATGCTTCAACACTATGTATTTGGAGGCAGGGATTCACACCTAAGTGTTAATTTTAAATATTCTTTCTGAATTTTACTGACTTGTTTTCATAGTTGCTATTCGTATTTTAATAAAGAGGGCTCTTTCTGAAGAGATTTCTTAGTGAGAAGGAGTCTGGCAGGCAGTAATGGAGAGGAATGCATAGGTGAGGCTATAATTTTGCTTAAGAATATTGGAATTCCTACTTTAAAATTATGTTGGAAAAAGAGTAAGATAAGGGGACTTCATGCTGTTTTGAGGCAGTTTCCAATTTTATTAGGTATATTTGTGTTTCCTCGATATTGTTTCCTTTCAGAGCATTACGGGTAGAACAGAGGAAAGCCCAGCTAGGAGCATGTGTGGGTATTCCATATGATTGTATGCGAAGAAATTACTAGTGCTTGATTTAGGAGATGTATCTGAAGTTGTAGTTGTTGCTACTTAATACTGAGTGTGTAATGTCAGCAACTTCATGTTATTGCTTCATCTGGAAATAAGCCAGCTATGGATTCACTGATATCTTAAAGTTGGGCAGTCTTGCATGAAATATTGCCAGTTTATCTCCCGTAATAAAATACGTTGATAAACCTCTGTCTAATCTTCATGTGTTTTGGCATTTAAAATATTTGTAGGAGGAAAAAATTCTCCTGCTGGCAATTGGATGTAATAGCTAGGGAGAGATCCAGAACTCCAGATACTTCCAGACTAGTTGTGATTTCTAGCTTAATTGGCTTTCATATTTGATAGAGATGTTAGGGGCTGTATTGTTTGAGAACAGATGCCACTTTGTTGCTTGGGCTCCCTTGATTCTCAGAATATGAGTCTCGAAATAAAATTAAACAATGATTGTAGTAATAGGGGACAAAAAGAAAAAAAGGACGCTGGAGGGAGGGGGAAAGTAGAGAGAAGGCAAAAAGCCATACTGTTTGATCATTCTGCTTTGGAGATCCTTCCATAGCATAGTTGGTTTTTAAACCAAATTTTAAAGAAAGACAAATCTATTTTTATTTTTTATTCAAACTAATGAATAATTTACTATAAAGTACAGTCATCTCTAAAGAGTCTTGTATACCATGCACAGACCTCATTATAAAGCCTGAGGAGCTCAGTAAACTTGACTAAAAAGGGCAGTAGAGTGAAAATAGGTGCTTACGGTCTCTTTAAACGTTGATGGTGATGGTACTTAAGCTGTGTACTGGAAAATCCTACTAAGGAATAACATTTAATTTTTATATCCAGAAGTAAGATATTTGTATTAAGTCATTAGCACAGCTTTCTTCTGGTACCTCTTGAGGAGGTATATTTTGGATAGGGCAGTGCTAGTTTCCGCTTCCATCAGTGATGTTGGAGGACCTCTTATATATGAAATAATAATTTCATCAGTCCTTGTCCTATCTTCTGAGACCGTTACTTTTGCCTAGGAAAAATACAAGCATCTGAAACAAGCTGCAGTTCACAGAACAGTAAATATCTAATATGCCTAAGAATTTTTCTTGTTTGGCATTTCATCTCTTTCCAGGGAAGAAGTACGCCTTTTATCTTTGCTGCTGAAAACTTAAACATGCTTCAGCTTCTGTAAAAAGTGTTAGTGGATGATAAATTAATAACCAGTTACAACTGATATGGGTTATATATGAACCAATGACATGGCACAGATAGATCTGGCTTATGTTCATTTCTGATCTTTGTACTTGGTGCTGCCTTCTAATTTTAGCACATTTGTGCTTGTGCACTATTTATTTAAGAGTAAGTCCTGAATTACTAATTATATTGAGATGATTATTCTTGAAAATGAAACATTCCCATTGAAAGGTATGCTATGTCAACTACAATAGCGAGTGAACCTCTTAGTAAGCGATGATGCTACAACTTTGGAGAAACAGTCTACAAGGTCCCTACAAGGGCGTGTCAAGTACTCTTGGCATGTGAACTACAGCTCATGAATTCAATTAGCTGTAATTTAAGCTATCCTATCAAGATGGTATTGGAATTGCTATTCATTGCTCTCTTTACTGCAGACTGTGATCCTGTTAAATATACCAAACTAGGTCCGGATAATGAATTCAGAGATCTTACAGGGTAAGAGAATGTGAGAGAGTAGAAGTGAGAAGCAACTGTAGAAGCAAACAACAAATTAAATTAACCAGTGGATTACTATATTATATACCCATAGTTCTATGTATATGGGTATAGGCTGCTAAGAAATTTGATGTATGATGAAGAGATGGCAGAGTGAAATAACTGAAAATTGGAAAGAAAATACTTTTTCTTATTAAAAAAGAAAACTTGTTTTTATTTTCCAGATTTGAGTATTAATGAATAACTGCTTTTAATGACTGGCAAGTGAGAACACTAGGGTTATAAAAGGCCTCTGTATGGCTGACTAAGCTCATAACTGTAACTGTATGATGGGTTGGAAATTCTGTTTCTATTAGTAAGGTCTATCTAGTAGTTGTCATTATTGCTACTATATAATATACTTGATACTCTTTATGACCATACAGAATATTACTAGTCAAGATCTGGGAAATAACTCCTCATGACCTATGATATACAGCAATTGATAAAATCTTTACTACTGAGGATTATTTTCCATGCAGTGTTCTAAATAAACTATCTGTTGAAGTTAAACTCTTGTTTCTAGAGTAGAGGTTTGTGAGAAAGGGTTTAGCCAGGTAACACTAATCACAGACTGATTGATTTAGATGTCAATGATCTGATCTTTGGTACTTTTGTCTGTCAGACATAATGGAGAGGGGGTTTGGGTTTTTTTGTGTTGTCTTCCTGTTAAAGTTTTGTTTTCCATTTGAGGCATTCTTCAGATTAGGATGGACAGCTGTCCATGTGTTAGTGTCTTGCCCAAACAGTTGTCCTGAAATGCATTTTTTTTAACATCTCAATTGACTTTTCTTGTCTCCACATCTTAAGTGATTTGCCACTGTAGTGCTTTGAGTTTAGTCACCTTCAGGTTAGTGGGTGAATCCAATAAATTGTTAGGTTGAGATTCTGCAGTTTGAGATGAGTTTTGAACACTGGGTCCTTAGTATGGATGGGATTTTATCAGTTCAAACTCAATACATGTTAAGAGTTATGTGGTCTTTTTTTCTCAATGCATTTAAAAACTATACTGACAGTGTTTGAAGTGTGAAAGTGTGTTCTGGTATTATGATAAGTTTTCAGGTCTTATGTAAAGATTTGTGTAGGGTACATGCTTACGTATGTGCCTGCTATTTTCCTTCTGGATTAATGCAGATTTTTGTCTATGGTATTCAAATCCTGCAGCATAAGGATTAGATTATTGTAATGGAGCCAGTCCTTGAACTGACAGATATTTAAGAAAGACCTACTCATAATTTAGAAATAATAAATTTGGACACAATTGCCATCAGAAATTATGATTGAGATCTATATTTTGAAAGATTATATACACTTTAAAGAAGCATATGCTGTGCCATTAATGGGAGTTAGTAGTGTTCTGCAATGCAAGCTTTGATTTTTCTTAGTTTTAAGTCTTCTCTCAATACAAGTACTGTTCAAAATGAGGTAACTTGTTTGTTCTGTAAAATTAGCTATCAAATAGTATAAAATGGGTCTGAAATCACTTAACCTGCAGTTTGATGTAAATATTCCAAAGAGTAACGAGTTTAGCTCTTCTCCATTGCTTCTATTAGCTTGGAAATTTAGGAGTGAATATTGTAGTTTAGTAATGGTAAATCGAGGTTTGCAAGTTTGCTGATGACATGAAACTGGGAGGATTGGCAGATACACCTGGAGGCTATGCGGCCATCCAGTGGGACTTGGACAGATTGGAGAGCTGGGCAGAGCAGAACCTAATGTCAGTCTTGCTTTTGGATGGGGAAAAGTCTCTTGCTTGCGGAGTTCACCTATATCCTTGCTTGTTTGTGACATACTGCACCTTCCCACTTGTGTTGTGTGATGTATGAAATTAGCAAACTATATTTATTGCAAATGGTGTTAAAATATATATTGTCCCTTAGATGATTTCTTTTTTTTTTTTTCTTTTCTAAAAAGAAATGAAAAAAAGAAAAAAGGGGGAATAAAAAGTAAAGGAAAAAAGTAAAGGAAAAATTGTACAGAACCAATGTCCAGCACAGAAATGCCATCTGATACCTTTTACCCTTACTGTTCTCATCTGGTTCATCTTTGACCATTTAAATAACTGTCAATTTTGTACAACCTTCTAGTTAAAGGCTTATTTGTTGGCTTGAACAGGTTTCTTGGGTATAATATTCAGAGGTTTAATATTAGAGAGAGACTGGATCCCAGTTTGGAAATCGGAGGGAAAGGAAAATGTGTGTATGATACTAACAAATTCAATTGGCTTCTAACTGGGGAAACTTGGTAGAGTGACCTTTCCTATTAAGACACTGCATAACAAAAATTAAAATAATGTGTTCATTCTGTGTTTCAGTTGCACAGTAGGCTGAAGTTAGAAAACAGAGTAGAATTTTAGTTTAGTCTTCTTTTTCTGCTTTATAAAGGGGAAAAAAAACCCAGAACAAGACAGTGCGGTGGTCCATTCAATCTTGAATAGTGTGAGAAATTTAAAGACCACAGTCATTTCCTGCTAGAGCATTTAAGTGTTTACAATAAACATAACTGTGTTAAAATAACGTTGGCATGTCTTCAGTAACATTAGGTATTAATACAAAGAATATTTTCAGTCTTTACTTCTATCAGTAATGTAATTCCTGGGCATTGTAGAGATATTTCTTCTGAAATCTTTAATTGATATTTGAGAATTGTATTTGGAGACTGGGATTTTGAAAGTTAATATTTGTGCTAGTGTATTTGTTCCAGTTCCATATCAGCTATAACTTTATTTGGTTATTCTAGACTTACTTCCTCTGTCTCACATAATAGCTCTTTATGTGGAGAATATTATGATGTCCATTCTAGTGCCAAACAACGGTGATTTCATCGCCTTACATTGGACAGTGTTACACTCTTTGTGTATCGTATAGTATGAGAGTATTTGGAAAGGTAATAAGCATGTGAAGTAAATTATAGATACATAGTAATGCATCTTTAGTATCTCAGGAATATCAGTTGATACTGCTTTATTAATATAAACAAAGCCACCCCTTGAGGAATACTTTGTTCCACTAGTGAATTTTCGGTGTACTAACCCTTAACCAAAAATAAAATAATTTGCAGTGTTTGCTCCAGTTTGAAGTAGTGTTTTAGGAGAAGATTCTTACTGGCTTGTCACTTGATTTTGTTTTGTAGAACTTAATTTACGGAAGATAGAATACAAGGTCTCAGTTGCCCAGTGCACTGTTCATAGCTTTTAAATGCAAAGCAATAATTTGTGTCTTTTGGGAAGGTATTCATTTTGCTATAGTTACAACACTGAGTCCTTTGTGCATATTATGATAAATTCTCTAATGCTCAGTACAACCCATTCAAAACAAAGATTGAAATAAATACATTTATTTCTTTTTTAGAAAGGGCTTGTTGTATCAGAAATCTTTTTCTGGTCTTGCCTGCATAACAGCTCAAGTGCAAGGTAAACATTTAAGCACATTATAAGACTCTCTTGTGCTTTATAAACTTGAATAACATGTAAAATTACAGATGATAGGAGTAGATGCAAGCTTGCAAATTGGATGTGGTTCAAGCTGTGTTTATTTGTAAAAACTGTATTTCTTCTTTCTTGCGTGTAATGTCTGTTAACAATATCATTATTAAGAAAAATAATACTGGATGAATAAACTGGCTTGTTAATAGCACTTCATGATATTGTGCCAGTAAGTTTTATTTGGGTCACAGTGCTGAGGACTGTGTAGGTGTCATTTGGTGTAGTTACTGCTTCTACACTGCTAGGCTGCAACTTTACTAATTTGTTTGTTGGTTGTTTTCTTTTTGTGTCGTAAAAAGGCTTTTTATAAGTTCCCACCATAAATTGGAACAGGCCAAGAACAATGGTAGCCTTTCAGGACATATATCCATTGCATCTTCTAATGTCCAATCACAAAGAGGTGATATGGGGCTACATGGCTCTCTCTGGTAAGCTTCTATCTTTGAAAGAAGAAACAACTCCAATTTATCATTTTTCAAAAATGTCAGTCTTATGGTTTGAAGGTGTGATGTGAAGAATGAACTTTATGATGCTTCAAGGCATTTAACTAGTACTCAATGGACAGGCTTTTTCTTCAGTGTGAATGTCCAGAATTTGGGGGTTTTCTGTTGTCTTAAGTTAGCTTCAGGTCAGTGTAATTTTACATATGAAAGTCAAAAGTCAAACTGAAAAGAGGTTAAATCAAAAAAAAAAAAAAAGTGTTGGCTGCCAGTGAACTTCAATTTCACTCCTAATTTGACAGAAATTGCTTAGTGTATCTGGATTTCAGCCCCTTCTTTCTAGATAAATCTGAGTTTTGCTGGTATATGTGTGTCTAAGTATCCAAGTGTGTTTCTGGCCTTCTGTGCCTGTTTCAGTGGTAGCACACAAAATAGCTGGGAAAAGGTAGTCTTGAACAGTTTTGTAGTAGTTGCCTCTTTAGTTATTTACTGAAACATACGAGAGAACTAAAACATGCTGAGTGCACTTAAATAAAATCAGTCTTTTATCTATCCTCATCCAGGAGCTATTCAATGGAATTTACTCTTCAATCTCTACACTTTAAAAGCATTGTAGAAACATCCTATTAAGCACTGGATGGATAATACATTTCAAAAAAAAATTTAAAAATACAGGGTTTTGTGCACCATGTGAAATGTCCCCCTTAATTTGTTTCTCCTTTAGCACTACTTTAGATGAAGAAGGAAGTGAAACACAATTGAAAGAAATGTATTATAAGAGGTACCAGTCCCTCAAAGGCTTCTGTCCAGCACGGGTAAAGGAGGAAATTGGTCAAGTAAAAACAATGGAGCTTTTATTACATTTGTTCAGTAATAATAAACCTTTGTACTTTAACAAGATTTCTTTTGTTGTTTGCTTTTTAAAAGGATACAGTTAAGGTTATTATTAAGCCTGATACTTTCTTTGCATTAATACAGCACAAACTTGCATTGAGAAGCTCTTTTGGAGAAAACAAAAGAAATCTGAGAGCTGCATTTCAGATCAGACAATCATACTAATTGATTGATTGCTGATAATGCAAGAATCCCAGAAGTGTGTCAAGGCACATGTATCTGGGTTGAAAAAGAAAGCTGCTAATAAGGTGTTAGATACCTACAAAGTACCCTCTTTTAGTGTCCTACTTCAAAGGGGGCTGCTGCTAAAGTTTCAACCCATGCTGCTGTATATATCTCTGATCTTTGTCCAACTCCAAGTAACTTTAACTTCTGTGGAAAAGAGCAACTCTTTAAATCTTTCATGAATTTTTCCATTTGGGGTTATTAGTCATGAAACTGCTACTTTTATTTATTTTTCTTCAGTGAGAATGTGAGAGTTGGGTACAGCCATGTATTGTAGTTGTTTGGCTGGTCAACTTTATTTTAAGGTTTTCTGCTTTCTTTGGGTATAAGTGTAAGCTTTTTCCATACAGTAGTTTCACAGCAACATACAGGACCTATTATATTAAACTGTAACAACTGACAGAACAAAAGCTACTGGAACAATCTATTAAATACCTGAACTATGGTGTATCTTCGACAGAGGTGCTATTTTAAACTTTTAAGACCTTAATGACTATTTGGCTTAGTTGAAGTTACTTGAAAAGGTTTTCAGTTTATCCTTGACTTTGTGACACAGCAAGTTGGTTTGTTTGGTTGTTTTTTATTGTGGAAAACCAGTCTAAATAGCTCCATGCTGAATTTGAGTAAAGCAGCTAGCGGAATCAGTTTTCAGAATGTCCCTGCATAGGTTTTACTCATTGTCTGTCTTCCTAATTTCATTGCGAGGAGGAAAAAATAGCTGTGAAGCACTTCTACCTCATCACTAGAATAAAGTAAGTGAAAAATGATGTATTCACCAGAATTGATATACTGCCAGAGATAAACTGCAAGTTAATTGTCGTCAGAGAAAATCAGAGGTCAATCCCTTTTGTCTTAGACTGCTTCTAGGACATGCAATTTAAAATTCTGAATGCAGTACTAATCCCAACTAAAGAAGTAGGATGATGCATTAATCTATTATTTTGTTTGTGGTAAGTGAAAGTGTAAGGCACTTCAAAAATAGTCACTTTTAACCTAAATGTCCATCAGTTTGTTTTAGGTTTCATTTTAAGGAAGCTGTTTTATAGTGTTATTGAACACTTACATAGAAAAAAAAAATAATTACAGCAATTATAAAATACTAACTTGGAGCACAAATTGATTTAGAAACAATCCTGAATTACTCAAAACTTCATGGAAATATTGAGCACCAGTTAATGGACAGGATGTGGTTGGATGTTGGAGTTTGTATGTCTGGTTTCTGTTGTTTGAGAGATCTTTTTTTTTTTGAAATTAAAAATAATAATAATAAAAGACACACAAATACTTCTCTGATATTTGCATTCCAGGAAGCTCTCAGTTAATGTGCTCATTTTAATCTCTCCCTACCTGAAAGAAGCAATTCTGTTAATTGGATTTTAATGACATATTATAACTTCAGAAAGTCCAAAGGTGACCTATCTTGCTGGTATACTTTGTAATTTACAGATTCTTTTCCAACGAATAAAAAGTGACAGATTTTGATAATGCTTTAATAACTTGAAATTCCTATCAGATTAAATAGATAATTTAATGCTTTCTAGTGTTTTAATGGGGAATGTGTTGCTAGCTAGAGGGGTACCTGATTCTTAGCTCAATTGTGCTTGTCTTTTAAAACATGGTAGACCAAGTGTTTTGTTTTGGTTGGTTGGGATTTGTTTGGTTTTTTTTAATCAAGTCAATATGGATTAAAACCCTTTCCTTTTAGCAGGAATTTGGCATTATTTATGATACACTGTTTCAACAGGCCTAAATTTGGTTCAGTAAAATTAGTATATAGCTTAGTTTTTAGGTGAAAAAGGAGTGCATCTTAAAAGTCTTTTACTTGAGCTGTTTTATTAAAAAAAAGTTTTGCAGTTGAGGCCTATCAACACTTCATTTGCAATATTTAAATAGGTAAAAGTAGGAGTAATAAGGACTTTGCAATGTCCTGTTTTCAATAGAGAGGAAAACCTTTTCAGTCACTTGTGTTCATATTCTTTTTATCATCGTGTGACAAATCACAGGTAGCGGAGGGCATAGGAAGAGATACAAAAATGCCATTGAAGAATCAAGTGGGGAAATATTAGTTTTATGAGTATTGTTCTGAAGATGGTGGATGTCAAAGAAAGGTGAAGGGACCTGGACAGGCATTTAAATTCAGTGTTCTAAGAGCTGTTTAGAAATTGAAAGGATTAAAGATTATCTTATCACCAGCGCGCTGGTGACTTTCTGGTCCCATTTATTTATTGGTCCCTGGTATTTCAAAATAGAGAAATAAATAACAAAGAGGGAGGATAAACTTCATATGATTCTGCTTATTTTGTTTAAAGACACCATGATATTTACAGTATTTTATAAAGACTAGGTAAGTTGTGAGCCAAAGAAATATAATTATTTGGTATTAGAAAGGCACTCCTGTCATGGCTATTCTGCTGAATGGCACTTACTGGAAATCAGGAATTTGTCTCTGAACTAGGTGAAAACCAAGAAGCTTAACTGATGGGTATTAATTAGCCTGGTGATTCCTGGTGATCTTAATTCAGAAAGATTTAAATGGGTGGATCAACAACAAGAGTTGTTGACACAATTTATTGGTATTCTCTGGCATAGCAAATCATGCCAAATGGAAGTTGAAAAGAAGCTATTATAAAATTCCAGATTGTTAAATGGAGGTTTTTTGGTGTGTTGCTACAGGCTCCCTACATAACAAGTAAGAAAGACTCTGAAAATGCATCAGATCTTTAGAATCTGGAAGTAGCAAAGAGGTAGATTTTTTTTTTTTTTTTTAAGCAGTATCTTTGAGTCAAAAGCTAGATGTGTTTTGAACATGCCTTCCTACTTTCTTTTCAGCTGAGCTGGGATAAATAATTAATGATACTGAGCTTTCAGTTGAAAAATGGGTTGGAAAGGGATGAATCTAGAATCCAAAACAGAAGTGAGAGAAAACCACTGGTAATTCCTCTGGCAATCAAGTTTCTGGGATAGGTAGTCTGAAAAGTGATGGTCTTGCCTGGAATATAGTAGGCATATTACTTTGTGTAGTATCTCACATTATTGCTAAGTAGAAAGACATTTTCTCTCTCTGAGGAGTTCTTAGTGTGAAGTGAATCATAGCACAATGGGTGAATGAAAAAAGTCATAGAAGCAAGCTGCTCTGGTAGAACTGCACATGGTGACTGCTACACAAGCCATCTCTATTTTCTGTGTGTTTAATCTCTTTTAATCAGACTGTCTCCTCAAATATTGAAGGATATATAAAAGATTTACAAGTAGTATTGTCTGATATTTACTACTTGCATTCAGTAGTATGAGATATGCAGTTCTAGACAGAACAATAGGCAGCCTGCAAAACATCCTCAAAATTTATTTTCTGGCATGTTTTTCAGCTTTAGATCAGAACCCTCTAGAGTGGTACTGAAATATAGAAGCAGTAGTCTTAAGAATCACAGTGAGCAATCCACAGCTGTTTTGTGGAACAGTGTGAAGACACTGAGCTTGAGAAGGTTGAGTGATAGTCTGTCAGCGAGGCATTTTCAGTTGGCCCTGGGCTATGGGTTGAAAAATAAATTGAAAAAAAAAAAAGGTGACCTTGGATCCTGTGATGTCCAAAATCATCATCCTCGTTCTATATTTCCCTGTTCATGTGCCAACCACATCTTCTGTTGTAGAAGACCACAGTTGATCGTGTCACATGGTTTCATCATATCTTTGTCTCAAGCGATAATCTTCTGATTACCAGTCTGTTTGAGCAGGCTGGTTTCCTTTTGTTGTGCCACTTCTTCCCCATCTTTGTTAAGAATTACTGACAATCCCCACTCCTCATTTTAACACGGGTATTGCTAGCCTGTTCAAGTTCCATCTCAAGATGAGACAGAAATTAAACAGCAGACAAATGTGACATTCAGTAGTGAGTTTGCAATCTGATACAATTCACTCAATTTATCTTTGATATTCAACAGCATTAAGACTGTTGTGCTTGTGGCTACCAATGAAGGCTAACATGTGGCACAGTAGGAAACGTTTCTTCTAACTAAAAAAGCAAATACATCTGATGCTTTTTGTAGGCATCTGTGGAAGTCAGGACCAAGCCCTTCGGGACTCGGAAAGCAGCCCTCAGGGTCATGGATCTTACATGACCTAGTTTATTCTTCATTAAACCAGATGGTATCTATCTGAGCAAGGCAAACTTGGTTTTAAGAAAGAGCTGGGGATTAAAAAGATGGGAAGCTGCAACAGCTGGGCCTAATTAATGGGATCAAATAAAGAGGCAAACTGAGCATTAAATTAGTCACCTACATCAATAGCAAAGTAGTCGGTACATGCCTAGTCACTCAGTGGTTTTAGATGATCAAAAGTTGTAGGATTGTTTTTCCTAGCATCAAAAGTATCTAAAATTGCATCAGAAATATTCCCACATTCTTTATTCTTTTCTACCATCCTTCAAAGAGAGTAAAATCCTGGAAACTGGTTCTGGTATTTTGGCATGGTGTTAGGGAATCCGGCTTATTTTGTAAGACTGAGGATGCCTTTCTTGCATTTGATACGTAGGCCAAACTGGTCCTCTGCAGTTTTTGGTCTCCTCCCTTTGTGAGAGTTTAATATGAGAAGGTTACCCAATTGAGAAGATTGCTGACATTCCTTCAAGTTCTGCAACTACATTAAATTTGCAAAGGGATCCAAAAATTTTATCATGTCTGTTGTAAACAGATTATACTGGCTTAGTGGTTAAACATTTTGCATGTTTTATTCTGTTTGCCCATTTAGTCCTGAAAATCTTGAATTGTGTTGCATACTGCAAATAGCACAGGTAACCCTTTGCTTGCTTTTGTAACTGGTGGCTAGAAACCTTCATTTGCCCTGTGCCTTAGCAGAGGAGAAGGGGACTGCACAAATAAACTGCAAATCCTCCTTCAGACCCTCTAATTTAACTAATAACATGAGCTATAATTTTCTCATGTAAGCATATTTTTACTCTAAAATTCTGGCATTATGTGCTATAATAAAAAGAGACAGATAGGGATATGCATGTCGGGGGGTTGGACTAGATGACCCCTAGAGGTCCCTTCTAACCCAGACATTTCTGTGTTTCATATGTATGTGTACCCATTGCTCTTCCTTCAGCAGGATAGTTAGTACCTGGTAGATCCTAGAACTCCTCCAGAACAGTACATAGTCTCTGAAGTTCTTTTGATTTGAACTAAACATTAAATAAATGCCAGTAGAATATTGTGCAAATCTGTGAACACTCTTATTTCCTTTGATTGTTATGTGCAGGTTAGACAAGTACACAGTATTTCTGTTTTAAGGTAATCCAAAGGAATGTTTACTTCTGTGTCACAGGCCAAATTTAGCTGGTCCATACAGCTGAGCTCTGAGGTGATCAGGGCATACAATTGAACAATTCTTTCATGAGGATTAACAGAAACTGTTCTGTGAGCTGAGTGTCTCCTTCCTGGAAGGTAGATGGCAGTGGAGCTTTGATAGACTAGTAGCAATCCTGCATTTATTTGCTTCCAGAAACCTTTCTTCAAATTTATGGAGCTGGACCTTCATCTTAACATGCTGCAACTTCGCTGCTTCAGTATTTCAGTTTTCCTTCTGTAAATGTGGAGTGCAGAATTTCCACCTAATCACAACAATAAGACCAGTTTTTTATAAAATGGCTAGATTTTCTTGACATTACTGAACAACTGTAACAACACCTTGTTGCAACCTCCCACCTTGACCATCATGTCCCATCCAATTCTCCCGCCCCCCCCATTTGTAAGGAAGAGAATTTTTTAAAAAATAGCTGTAGGAGCAGGAGATCCAGACCAAAAATTCAAAGTGAGATACTTGAATTGTAATCATCTTTGTATGCAAACTTTGTCTGATCGTCTGAAGACTGGCCAAGCATTTAAAAAAAAAAAAAAAAGCTCAACAATTAGTCCTGTATGAGGCTGTGCAAAAGCATGAATTAAACAACATTTCCATATTTTATACAACCATTTTAAAGTTTCAGCAGATTCCCCTGCTCCCCCTTGTTAATGGTTTCACATAGTCTTCTTTTTTCTTGGTTGAGAAACTATGCTGCACTTGCCATGTTTGCTCTTTGCTTCTCTATACAGTAAGATGAATTTGACTAAACGCCTTACACAGTGTAAGTAAATTCCAGAACATCCCTATTATTATTTTTTTTAGGGCTTTGAAAGCTTTTTTTTTTTTTTTTTCAAAAGTGTTGGAAGGGTAGTGGTTGTATGTCTGGGTACTCTCACTAACAGGCTTAATGGATTTTCTGAGAAGATTTGAATGGGAGAAAATGCTTATTATGAGAATAGACATCTGAAAACAAATGTTAGATGGCATATTGTCTTCCTGATTTCCATAGTTGCTTGAAATCGGGCTAAAGATGTTTGAAAAAAGACTGCCTGAAATCAATTCAACAATAAAACTGGTTAGGGAGGTCGTATGTTTTCGCCTGTCTGTGTGGTCTTCTGATTTTCCCTGAGGCTCTCTAGATTAGGTTCTTGCCACTATTCTGGAATAGCCTGCCAGGCTTTTCTGCTCCTGGTAGGGATGTTTTTAGAGGCTGTTTCCAAAGTTAGAACTATTGCAAGCTAAGTCTGTGACAGGTCCTTCTTTGAAAATGTGTGGAACATGCGATTGCTATTATCATTACTGTTACTATTTCTGAGTAGCACCATTTGTAAAGTTAGACCAATGGCATAAGTAAAAATTAAAACATTCAAAAGTAAAAATTTTTAAGACAAGTAGAACGAGTCATGGAACACAAGATCACTAGAGACTTAGGAACTATTAGGTATGCGTTCACTTCTGGCTTTCCTGGTGAATATGTCTATGGAGGCACTTTGTTGATGCAAGTATCAAAATGCATGTAACCACAGTATTTACTTATGTGATTGGTACTGTTAATTTCCCCCAAGTCATGTTTGGAAGTCTTAAAAATGTAAGGTGATTCTTAATTTTGGTGTGCAATACAGCTGTAGTAATTCTTGACAGTGTTTTTACTCAGAACTTTAATTTCAGTTTCTAATTCTGAAATAATCTAAGTTAATTTTTTTTGTGTATGCATTCAGTATAGATGTAAATGCAGTATTTTAAGTAGCTTGAACAGATGGCTCTTGGAAGCTTTTGGGCCATTTTTGTATGTTGTTTGGTGTTTAGTTTTTTTTTTTTTTTCCACTGCAGAAGCCCATCCCTGTGCAATTAAGGTTATCATGTAATGTGTCTGCATTGTTGAAGGATTTGATTGCATAATAAATTTTTTAAGGTAACCTGATGGCTTACTTCACTCTAACAGCAGGCTTTATCTGAAACCTGTTCACAGTTTTCATGGTTAAAGAACTGTAACTTGGGACAGGTGGGAATGTAAAACTGCTTTGATAGAATCTTTTGTGCTTGGACAACTGTAATCCTTGTTGGTTTTGCATAGTAAGAAGTTTTATTTTGAAAGCTCTATTGGTAATGGAGCTGCAAGTTCCATAAAACTGGATTGCTGAGTTGTTAGTTTCTAGTTTGTAATGTGTGGGTTTTTGTTTTTTTTTTTTTTTTTTGAAAATGCTATGCTTTTAATATTACAACTGACTGGAAAGAATTACTGTTAAATAAAATGGTCGTGTTTTAAGTTAGAATACACATACAAGAACAAAACCAGTTTTTTAATAAATTCTCAAGTTTATTGAATCTGCTTCACAAAGGAAAAACTGCCTTGTTTTTTTTCTCCCCTCCCCGAGTAATATGGATTTGGAAATTCATGTTTTGATCTCTCCTCTGCTGCATCTCTCTCAAAAATCGATCTCCTTTCACATACATACTAATCTCCCTGCACCCACTACACTTAGAAAATTGTAGTACATATTGATCATAACTAGTCAGCACAATCTGAAATAAATTGACATGCCAATTAATAATACTGAAACAGGTCTATGGGCTGCCTTCCTAGGATATGTGCAAAGAAGATGACTGAGCTCAAGTATGACATTTTAGCCTGTTTTGAAGGTGTTTCTCAACAAGAGAGTGACCTTTTACAAGTGAGATGATTGGCTGAATGCCAAGTGTCCTTTATAGTGGCACATATTTCTGACAGGGAATAGGATTAAAAATATGTGGTGTATTGTTCTAATGGAACCTAAATGACATTGTTTAATGAGTGAAAAAACAATGAGCCACCACCCAAAGAGCTAAAATGTGTGTTCATCTTCAAATGCGTAACACTGGGCTGCAGTACAAATGGCAATGTGGCTAAATGTGCTCATTTTAGCTTTTACTTCAAACTGAAAGAAATACTCCATTCAGCTAAGTATACTTGTCTTGAGTGTAATGCACTTAAAAGGAACTTTAATGACTACTCTACTGAATACAGAAATCCATAATACATTATTTAAAAGACATTTTTATTTTCCTTTTTTTATTATTTTTAAGAGTGAATTGAAAGAGGAATGCATTAACTACAAAAAAAAAAGGCTGCCTGAGATCTACTGTTTCCATGTGATATAACGAGGCAGCACTATAAGCACATTTATTTATTTTTAGAAGGGTTAGCAATTTGTACGTTTTTTGTTTCCTCATCACTCCCTTATCCTGCTGAATCACTGCACGTCTCCCTGCATGTTTAAGGGAATAATCTCCTCACCTGAACAACTGCAGACAGCTGTTCTCAGTCACTGAGTCTTGGTAGATGAATATTTGTTGTTGTTGTTGTTGTTGTAATTTTTATATATTCTGTACTCCTTATGTTACAGGTTCCTACTTCTTTAAACCTAGTTTTAGCTACCTTGTTATAATAAATAATATATGGAAAGTTAAGCTTTTTTTTTTTTTTTACTGGGGAATTATTAAATCTGTTACAATTCAATACTACATTCTTGGTAGTGATGACTTTATTTTTTTTAGTTTCTTTATGCCACGCACTGTGTATATAATAAGCTGAATACTACTTAAGAGTTTATCCTGCCCCTCCCCCCTTGATCTAAATTAAAATTTATATCTGAAATTTTTAAGCGTGTTTCCCAGTCTTTCTTTTGTAATTCAGAACAGTTTTGAAAGAAAAACTTCTAATATCTAGCCAGAGTGGCAGTATCACAATACTGTTATTTTTATTAAATCATTATCATTAAAAATTGATAAATTCCAAGGGGGGAAAAAAAAAAAAAGTGTTAAAACAGTTTAAAAAAAAAGATGTAATACCGATATCTTGATGGGGAAAAAAAAAAAGAATTGAGTTCCCAAAGGTTTTAATTTAGTAAATTATCTTTGCTATTTTACTTTTTTACAATAATCTGACATTTCTTCTTCAACTTTTCAGGCACGGGTACCTTTGGGCGTGTTCATCTGGTGAAGGAAAAAATGGGTAAACATTACTTTGCACTGAAAGTAATGAGCATTCCTGATGTCATTAGACTGAAGCAAGAGCAACATGTACACAATGAAAAGTCAGTCTTGAAAGAAGTCAACCACCCCTTTTTGATCAGGCTGTAAGTTGTACCTTTTTTAATTCATTTAACTCATATATGAAGTGCAGAGTCTCACTGCAAGTTCTTATGTACTTAACCAACACCAAGCATTTAATTTCAATGATGTAGTCTAGACTAAAATAGACTTCAGACTAAAATACTTATTAAAGAAGAATGTAGGATTTAAAATCAGGAGGCATAATGTAAGCATCTAAACAATAATTTATTTTAATCTTCATCTCAGTTCATACTGCAGAAATTTTCTTAAGTGAGGGGAAAATACTAATGAAGAAATATTATGATTGGCTCATCCTAATGACTTCTAGAATGATTTTGATGTTAGAATGGCAAGAAAAGTATTCTACGTACATGTATCCTGTAGCTATCTAGATAAAGAGGCAGTTACTTCAAATAGTCTATTTTTCAAAAACTTAAGTGAACTTTACTTCTGTAAACATTCTTTTTAAAGAGTTTAAATGTTTGCAGTGTTTCTTGGGCTTTGTTATTCATGTACTTGAGATTAAGGAATGGAAACTATTGAGAAACACAATTTAAGTGCAGTTCATTAAAAATATATTTTTAATGCAGTTACAGTGATTTTAACGATCCCAGCTGATCCCTTTACTAAGGAGGGAGGGCATCTTACTTTTCTGTTTACAGTACCACAGCAACTTTTTTGTATCCAAGTCCATATTTAATAATGGGTTAACTAGATCTCTGGGTAATTGCTCAGTTCATTTCCATTTATGTTTTCTCATGCGTGGATGCAGGGCCATTGACCAAGATTTGTTTTGCATTTATTTGCCTTAATCATTTTTACATAAAATTAGATAAAATTAGCCTTAATTCATCTTTAGCTGCAGGGAATGCAGCCTCCTCCCAGGGCTAAGAAAGTACCAGTGGGAAAAGAGGAAAAAGCATGGTAGTCATCCAGAAGATGGAAAGAGCCCTGCAGGAGGAGGCTTTTTCCCTGGTGTGCTGTTGTTTTTTCCAGCATCATGGTACCATTAGCTTCCCACCACTTGAGATACCCTTTCTGTGACATAGTATCAGTAAGATGAGTTCTAGGGTACATGGAGTTTGAGATGCATGCACGAAAGCAAGATGGAGGGTACATCTGATTACACTGGTGAAAATTGAGATGGAACAGGGTTTTATATGTATATCTGTGTGCATATATAAATTCCTTAAAAATAAAATCTAGAAAAAAGGCAAACAAAAAAAACCCAGCCCAGTATGTATGTCCATCTGGAACAGTACAACAAATGTGGGAATAGAGAAATTTGAGTGAGAAGTCAGAGAACAGGGATGTAAGGGTTCATGTCAATAGAGAAGTGATCAGAAATCCACACTGCTAAGTTTTCTTGGATTTCATTCATGCCTTATTTCAAAAATGTCATTTTTAAAATCACTGAAGGGAGTACACGAAGTGGAAGTTCACTTGTTTGCAAGGAAAACATTCTTCATGTCTTCTATGTGTCTGCCTTTTCTGTTGATGTATTCAGTGAGATGCTGCATCAGCTATACTCATGTAATTGTCCATTTGATGCCATTGTCCATTGGCAAAGGAGGCTCAAAGCAACTTAGCTGAAATGAGGTAGCTAAAATTTAAGTCGTTAATATTTGTGTGCCTTTGGTTAAACAAGCATTCATGGTTCATTATTACTGACTGTATGACAAAGAAAAATTTCTGCAGCTTTTTGTGTGGCTAGCAGCTTTTCTCAGCTGGCTCCTCCCCTGCCTAATAAATGATATTTCCCATGAAATCCTTGACTATAATCGATATAACTAAAAAGGAAAAAGAATTTCTATGTAGTTCTGGTTCAATGCCTTTTTGAACTGTGTTATTTACCTGGTATTATTTTTATATTTTCCATTAGCATCAACATTTTAAACATGAAAAAGGTTGAAAAAGAAGGAATGTGTGTCAGTGCATCATAATACTGTATTTTTTTACCACTTTATGGTGGATAATTTTAAAGTAATGCTGCACATAATTAATTTCTGGTGTTTGTCCTTCCCATACCTTCTTTTATAAAAAGATTTGTGTATAAGATTTTTTTTTCCTTGTTACTTTTAAGAAATGCCTTTCCTATACATAGGGTGCTCCTCTTTTTCTGTGGATACTGAAGTTATTTACTTACTTTTAAACTGTATTTGGAAAAGCTTGTTTGGTGCTCTTGCAGCAACTGATTACTGGAGACTCCTTGGCAATCTTTGCTGGCATGTCTGAGTGATGTATCATACTTCTGTGGTGCAGCAGTTCATACTGTGCTGTAATTTCAACATGTACCTTTTGATTACTTTATTTCAAGAGAATATAAATAATAAAATAAAAATCACCTATGTTTTATAGTCCTATAAGCTACAATAGCTTATTTCTCTGTAAGAGTTCACAATGGCATTCAAAGTTCATGTAGTGAAGCTGAACTTTACATGACAACATGTATATTATTCTAATCACAGCTTCTGTGATATTTTCCTTCTTTGTATTAAAAATACCATTTAAAGCAACCTATATTGCAAATACTGAAGTTCTGCTTTTCATGTATACCAAATAATGTATTCATTTTTTTCTGTGGATAGACAAGCATTTAAGAGTCAATTTTTAAAGAAATTAATTCCAGTAAAAATACTGTATTTTAATGATCTAGGTCTTCCATTTTTTTTCCTCTGTATTCTTTCTCAGATTTATCCCTTCCTCTCCCCAGTCCATCTTTTTGTTTTTGTTTTTGTTTTTTTTTTTTTCTTTTCCTTTTCTTTTTTGCTTTGGTTTGCCCATTCTTGTACCTCATTCATTGTTTATTGTAGGTGCAGCTTTGCCTAGCTAGTTAAAATACATCTCAAAGACTGTTTTTAAATAGTCAGTAAAGATACTATGAACATCATCAGTAGCCAGTTATTGATATTGATGACTCTGTGATAGAGAAGCAGTGCCACAAAAGCAAAAGACAAGCCTGTGCTCTGCTTTCTTCCTCACTTTGAAGGAATGGAGGACCTGTTGCTCATGTCTGATAGGCTGTCTCTTTTTTGTTGCCTAAGTGCTGGTATCAAGAAAGAAATCTTGCTGAGCAAAACTCACTCATGGGTTTGGGAGCTCAGTTTACTCTGCTTATCTTTCTTGAGACTCTCTGCTCTGATTAGGAACCAGCTAATGAAGGGGGGAGGGGGGGAAGATATTTAATCTTTCCATTCTTGACATACTGCAGAAGCAGTTAATCGAAGCTAAAGTAACTTCTGTTCTTGTATCAATTAAGTAAGCAGGGATACAGTGTTCTTCATCTCTTATCATAGCAATAGGGATATCCGTTTCTTTTAAATGATAGAATATTCTTCAAGACATTACCAAATACTTTCTTCTTAACAGTTAAGTTACATTTGGGTGTGTGATATTTGAGTTGTTTAATGTGGGTAGAAAGAAAAACAGCTTAGTTTTGGGGAATGTGGGAGAGAAGATTCCTGAATTCTGTAATGAAGCGTTTGAAGGCCACATGGAATGATTTTCTTTCTTCCTGAGCTGCTCTTTACTGTGTTCATATAATGACTGTACCACAATAATAGTCCTTAAATTTAAGGCGATAGTCTGAAGATTGGAAGTTACTCATCATTAGGTAATCCTGAGGTACAGAAATGAATCTTGGTTTGCTGTAATTTTTGCTTTTCTATTGCTTTAGTTAAAAATACCACAGAATAGCAATCATTGTGATCTGATGCTTTAGTTGGGGTTGTATATTTCTGGGGAGAAAGGGGTCATATAGGATAGGATAGGGGTAGGAGAACTCTCTGGTGTACTGTTTTTGAACATTCTGTCATAAATGTCTTTACAAAAGCAGATTCTGCTAAGCCCCCATTGCTGTGACAATATTTGATTAATTAAAATGTAAAGCGTGTGAGAATTGTCTGGTCTTATGTATTAGGTCCTTAGCAGAGGCCTGTCTTGTACAATGCAATGGAACATATCAGATTTTCTTTCTTGGCCTCTGCTGTGTGTATCCTGAACTATCTGTTTTACTTTTTAGGTTGTCAGCTACTTGAATGTCTGTTATATAATCCTGATAGATTCTTGAGGTTTTACTACTTGTGGATTAGGAACCATAAATTAATTATCTGCATAGTTGGGGCAATAGAGGTCATTTTACCAAAATGTACTTCTAAATCAAATCAGAGATATAATTTGTTTATTAATAAAATAACATTTTTATTATAGGTTTTGGACCAACCATGATGAACGTTTTTTATATATGTTAATGGAATATGTGCCAGGAGGAGAACTTTTTAGTTACCTGCGTAACATGGGGCGTTTCAACAACAGCACAGGACTGTTCTACTCTACAGAAATTATTTGTGCAATAGAATACCTGCACTCCAAAGAGATAGTTTACAGAGACTTAAAACCTGAAAATATATTACTAGACAAAGAAGGACATATCAAGCTTACTGATTTTGGATTTGCTAAAAAACTGGTGGATAGGTAAGTAGGTTTTTGTTACAGTAATTCAGTTTTGCATGTTAAACTACTGGAAGAAAAAAAAGTTTTATTTCGGAGCTCAGCATTTCACCCAATACTCCTGAGTGGTTCACACATGTCAGATCCCTTAATGTGAAGGAAATTTTTGTCTTAAAATGGTTGCATGGTAAGCAGTGTTACACCTAAGGTATAACTAGGAGCAGTAGGCTACCATAGAAAAATAGTTTTACGTGAGTAGTTTTGTATATTTAACTTTTCAGCAGTCATCTTAAAAAGGGTGTTCAGTGAAGTAATATGAGCAGATACCAAGATATGTACATCAGTGTGTTGAATGGAACATTAATTCTTCAAACATGTTGAATTGCTAAATGTGTTGTAAGTTGTGTTTCCTTCTGCTTTTCCTTTTAGAGAGATTTTTGAAATGTGGGAATAACGTTTTAAAACTGGATACTGTGTTTTCAACAGCCTGTTGCTAAAATGAAACAGCAAAATCTAGATAGAACAAATGAAGCCAGCTTCAGCGGAAGTCATTTATTTAACTGTAACTTCTACAGCGCTGTCATCCTTATCTCTGTTTTACTAGCATACATAAACTTTCTGATAATGCATAGGATTTTCTTCCAGTGATTTTTCTGTTCCATACTTTTGAACGACTCTTACAAGGTTATAATATACGTTCTTTTAAGGAAGTAAGAGCTGTCATTGGGATTCAAAAAAAAAAGGAGGAAAACAGCTAGCCTGTTATGTTAGAAAGTGCTGTTACAAGGTTGGCATTATGTCCTTGGGCCATCTTTTGAGGGAGACCATATCTGATTGTCCTAGTTGATGCAGCCTAGTAAGCAAGTTAAAGTGTTACGTAGGTGCTCATCCTCTTCACTCATGTGTTGACCTGTTTGATGCTGCTTTTGCAATAGTTCCTTGTGTGTGGGAAATTCTACAAGCTCAATTTGAAATGAAGGTGGATCTGAGGGAGCTACTTTTTATAGGTCCTTTATGAAGTAAAAGTCACATGAGACAAAAACATGTTACAGAGGTCATAAAGGTTGCTCCCCTATGGGTTACATGCTGACAGTGTTGGGTTGCCTTGGCACATAAGAATGGTAGGCAACTAATAAGTATGCTAGTTCTATTCACCATTAAGGTCTAAAAGTTTTTTTTAAAGTCATAGTGTTTTGATATTAACATGTCTGAATTCATTTTCCACCAGGCAAGCAGGTAAGTCTACAAATGTTGGTACTTCTAAAAAATATTTACAGTTTAAATCAAAATAACTTTTTTTTTTTTGCAGGAAGAGGTAAGGCTGCTTCCATGTAAGAAAGTAGATTGATCTCTTTGTAAGAGAGTTTCATACAAATTCTTACAACTCCTTTTTACATGTATATGCTGCCACTTAGTGGTTATTCTTAATTTCTGTTTCTTTGGGTTTAAGGCACAACAGAAGTCAATCACCTTGCACCAGGGGAGGTTTAGGTTGGATAGTAGGAAAAATTTCTTCACAGAAATGATGGTAAAACCCTGGAACAGGCTGCCCAGGGAAGCGGTTGAGTCGCCATCCCTGGAGATATTTAAAAGTCATGTAGATGGTAGTGCTTAGGGATGTGGTTTAGTTGTGACCTGGCAGTTCTGGGTTGACCATTGGACTTGATAATCTTAAAGCTCTCTTCCAACCAGAACCATTCTATGATTTTTAAATCCTATCTTGCTATGGTGACAGTGAAATTGATCAGTTTGTATTGAATTGAATCATAGTAGTTTTATATTCATTGCAAACTTATCTGTAAATGCACAAGAGGTAATACAAATAACAGAGCATAAAGCTGGAAGGAGGAAGGACTTTGTCAGCACATAGGTAGTTACCTATGCAAGCCTGGTTTGATTTTGTTTGTTTGGGTTTTGGGTTGGTTTTTTTGTGTGGTGGTGTTTTTTTTGTTCTGGTTTGGTTTGGGGTTGTTTTTTGCTATTAGGTTTGGAGGGGTTTTTTTAAATTATATTATACTCTCCCTACTAGCTGTACTTATTTTTACAATGCTGTTTTTTTGTCACTGTGAAAATACAGAGTTGTCAGCAGTTTATCCCCTACTGCAGTGCAGTGGGTTGTTTTGTTTCATAGACTGTGTGATCAAATGTATAGGAGTGTGCCTAGCACTTAGGACCAACAAATGTATTTCTAGAAAAGACGTACATAAAATAATGCATGGTCTGTAGAACACCTTCAATACAATTATGCATTCTTGATACATATTATTGCCCATTAATGATTCTGTAGTTGCTTAATTGAGACTTTTCTGTACACATTTTCCTTTCCTACTATTACCACGTGTGAAAGGTTGAAAAGTTCACCATGTCCATCCATCTACAATGAAGTTGCTCTTTGGAAAGAGTGACTGGCTCGTAGCTCATGTCCCCACTGTGGGAAGCATCCTGCACATTTACCTTCCTATTAGTACATTTTCTAAAGGGCTAGACTGTAATTTGTTTCCTTGGGAAACAGAAGAGAGAGGAGGTTTCCTTGTCTTTCTCTGTTCCCTGTTGATGCTTCTTTCTGTTTATTCTTGTTCCTACCTTTTTGGTCACAGTGTACTTCTAAAAAGTCAAAATTTTTCTCCAAAACAGTGTGTCTTTGCCTCAGCTGCTGTTTAGTTCTTCTCTTTTCCACCTTGATGTTGCTTAACTGAAGACTTAATAACCGTTTCAGTTTCTTGTAAGTACATTCACATAAAATACATGTGCCACTACTATTTTAAAAGGACAATGTCAAGACAAAAGATATGGAGGGGGTGTTTATGACTGCTACCTGAAGGATGTAGAAAGGATTTACTTTGAACTTTATAACCATCAGATTTTTAGTCCCTTTTTTTTTATTTGTAGCAAATATAACTTTTTGAGTATAGTATATCCATTAAACATGTTTCTGATCTTTCTCACTTTTTTTGTTGTTGTTGCTGGTGGTTTGGTTTTGTTGTTTGTTTTTTAATTGCTGTGTTCTTTCAGAGAAGCATAAAACTGAAGTTCACAGAATTTTATATTTTTTATGCACAGATTTCACTTGGAATATTATGAAATTTTTAGGTAAAATTAGTACTTCCATGTTGGTGTGTGTTTGTTTTTTGTTTGATTGGTTGTTTTAAGAATGTTACTAACTGTTAATTTTAGTTTGTTTAGTTTACATAAAAAAACCCCAAAAAACAAAGCACCACAAATGAAATGAAAGAAATCAAAAACAACAACAACAAAAAAAAACCCAAAACCACAAAACAAACAAACAAAAATCTAAGCACAAAACCAAAACAACAACCAAAGAAAAAAGGGGGGCAAAGACACAGTAGGAAAATTTTCCTAGAAACTAGAAAAGTGATTAACCTTAAAGATTTTGGAGATACATCTGCACTGTTGCTTAGGCTGGATGTGCCTCATGACTGTTCTGCAAAGTCAATTGTTTGTCACTCTAGAAGGAAAAATGTCTCACAGAGCAAACTTCTGTGGGCTGGAAACAAAGCAATCTCCATTGAATATAATTATGGAGAAACTTCTAGAAGAGAATACCAAAACACTGTTGTTAATGTCTGGATGGTATTCAAGAAACCCATCAGGAGCTACAGAGGTGGATTCTGAATGGTGTAGAATGATAAAATACGTTGACCATCAAGACTTCACTTCTTCAAATGGTACTGTTAACAACTTCCACAAATATCATTTTATGCTTAGATTTGTGACCAGAGTAGATTCTTTGGTTTATTCTTACACTTCAACCTTACCATCACTTACTTTTCAGCTTTTATCTTGAAAACCCAGAGCAGTCTACTCTTATTTTTCTGTTTTATAATTTAACTTCAAAAGGGTGATCTGGATTTTTAGAGGAATACGAAACAGTCATGAGTAATAATGATTAAAAAAACCTTAAGATGTTTTGATCTTTTGATAGAATTTACTTGATGCATTACCCAGAAATGTTAAATAGTTTGTTTCATGACCAACAAAAGAAGAAATGGAAGTTGTGATCATATGGCACAAATACACAGCTTGAACAAAGAAGTTAAGCTTCCTCACAGTTTTTGTCTAGTTAGTAAACATAATTTTTTTTGATGGAAATTAAGAAAAGTAATGTAAAAATGAAAAGTAATAAATTTGTATTTCCTAGTGCAGCTGGGAAATAGTATTCCTAGCATAAACACATGTTATGTTGACCTTTCCTTAATTTATGTTTTTCCTTTTGCTTGAATAAAAAAGATCTTGTTATTAACCTGCATGGTAGGTAGCAGTCATTTTAGTTACATTGTCACCAGTGAATTATGTGGTCCTAGAAGTCATGTCTGATGTTAGACCGATTTGCATGTAAATGACCTTGGTAAGAGAAGAATAACCACTAAAGACTGCATCTTTGCTGAATTTGTGCGTTCATAATGCTGTCAGTTTTGCGGGAGGAAAGGATGACTGTGTTGGGGCATTGTCCTACAAACTGTCTAGCTTGTCCATGAAAACAAATTGACTGCCCTATCTGCTTTTTTTTTTTTTTTTTTTTTGTACTGTCCTTCCCAAATACAGTAAATCTGTTAGCTGCTTTATCTGCAGACCTGGCTAAATCAGTATGAATAAAAATTCATACGATGGATTGTAATACAGCTTCTTTTAATTTGGGGAAGGGAGGACTGGTTTGCTTTAAAAAGACAACAAAGGCTTTTGTGGGGGTTTTTTTTGTAATTACCTCCTCCTGACCTAGGCAACTGCTAGATGGCAGTAGTGTGTAAAGCAGTGCTGTACAGAAGAATTTTCTTGAGTATGCTTGATTTTGGAAAATGACAGTTTATATTTTCAAGCAATAAAAATTAGGCCACCCTTGTTTGATAAAAATTAAAAATCTATTCTTTACCCGAACAAAGGTAGTGTAAAGAACCATGGAGTATGTGGGTGCATAGTGTATCTACATTATGACAGTTCAGCTGGAGAACTTCTGCCATAATAAAACCAAGCTTAAACAAATTCAGCTCTGGGCATCTTGAATCTTCATTTAAAGTCCTGACTGACTGTACAGCTCCTCTTATTTGATATTAAGTATTTTCATAAATCAAGGATAAAGCTTAAAAAAAACTCAAAAGGAAAACAAGAAAAAAATGGAAAAGCTCTCTTTAAAATACTTCTGCAAGCTTGGAAAAATGTATTATTTAATCTTATAAAAAAATAAATAAAATTGCTGACAGGAAATAGCTTTATGTTTAGCAGAACCATGATAAGAAAAACTACAAGCTGACAGGAGTATATATTACTTCCAAAGTTGACTGCTATTATTCTTAATGCATTTTTTCAGGACTATGTTAGCAGTTTGGAGAAAATTCTTCCTACACTGACAAATAAAACAAGAGTTTCTTTTGCTGTAAATTAGAAATCATGTGCAGTGACCATTAATTTTGTGATGGTATTTTTCTGTTGTATCTTACTAGAATTCTTGTTAACAAAACACAATGCAGTTCTCTCTTCCCTGTTCTGTGCCGTTATTTCATCATCCCTTGAATTAATGACTGCTATTGCAAGGTTTCATCTTCTGACTACAGGAAACTTACATTAATTTATTCACAAAGAAAGCAGGCATTTTTTTTTTCTCTTAACATGTATTTAAACATAAGTCAAGATAGTGTAGCCAGGCACATTCTATGTGGGTATTTTTACAAAGGAGTTCACATTTCTGAAAAAAATAATTTCAGAATATTCTTTGTTTCAGATAGTGATAGGACCAGGATAAGGGTTTGATACTAGAAGAGAGTAGATTTAGATGGGAAAAAAGAAGGAAATTCTTCACTTTGAGGGTGGTGAGACACAGGAACAGGTTACCCAGCAAAGCTGTGGATGCACCATCACTGAATGTGTTCAGATCCAGGTTCTATAGGGCCTCAAGCAACATGGTCTAGTGGAAGGTGTTCCTGCTCTCTGCAGGGGGGTTGGAACTAGACAGTCTTTGAGTTCTCTGCCAACCCAAAACAATCTGTAATTCTATGAAATTATAATTTGGTCTTTGTAAAAATTGACCACTTAGCTTCAATTTATTTCATGAATTTATAGAACTTGGAATATACATTTCGGTTACATAGCAGTATAACACTTTTATATCGTGAGATTTACTCTCTTGTACATATGAAATTATTGTATATATGAACAGGTTGGGTACTTCCTATGTATGTATGGTTGGTTGGTTTTTTTTTCCTGTTTGTTTCTATTACTGTTACTTCAGTTTTACTTTAGTCTTGTTTTGTTTTGTGGGGTATTTTAATTCTTTTCCTCCCAGGACGTGGACTCTCTGTGGCACTCCTGAGTACCTCGCACCAGAAGTTATACAAAGCAAAGGCCATGGAAGAGCTGTGGATTGGTGGGCCCTTGGAATTCTTATATTTGAGATGTTGTCAGGGTAAGTGATAATGATTACTGTTTCACATCAATATTATGCAACATAGTAATGCAAGGTTTTTTTACCAGTTCTGTTTACAGTATTAGGAACAGCATATTTGAGCTAAATATATTATTGATACACTGGTTTCATTTCTGCCTATGAAGAAAGGAATTACGAAACTGTACCAAAAAAAACCCCAAACACTTGTATCACTGTTACAGGGATTTTTTAGATTTTATTTTTAGTTTGTTTGTTAGTTGTTTTGAATTTTTAAGACTTAACAGCTGCTCTTTTCCTTACCTGTTTTGGAAATTCAGGTTTTGCTGAAGTTTAGATTTTTATACATAAAACCCTCTATATTTAAAGGGTAAAGAACATTACCTGTTATCTTTGAAACTTCTATAATTAATTTCTAGCATAGTAAAATAATATTTGTAGTGAGAGCTTTAGTCTGTAAAAATGCATAGTGGCAAGTAGCAAGTCTTTTATTAGTACAGCTTGTATTACTACAGAGCACTGTTTTTCTTTAAACTGAAGAAAAAAGAACAGAAAAAAAAGCTTAAAAGGTCTATTTGGAAATCAGTTTGCTCAAGCGTTACCTTTGATATTTTGGGATTTGCCCGATAAGCAAAGTGTCCAAAAGATATAAATCCAAACTGAAGAGAGACTTTATGGTGTTAATGTAATTAACTGTTTCTACCTTCATTTATTAGGCAGGTAAAAGTAATTGTCTTAATTTGCTACAGTTTCAAAAACAAATACTGTTTTCAGTAAAATAAATACCTGGTTTAGGGAGAGTGTGAAATTCTGCTTATGTACTGAACAACGCATCTGCATGGTTTTCCTTGCTTTTTGTCTTGGCTGTATCTTTAAAAGATACTTGGAGGGGGAAGAAAAAAAAAAAGTGGGAATTTTGAAAAAATTCAGTTTTACTGGGGTTGGTGCAGTAGAACAAATGCAGGCAGAAGCAAGGTTTTCATAGCTTTGAAGAGACATAGTTTATTTAAATCAGTTTTATTTTCATAGAACTTCTTTTTGGTACCAGGCCCATTGTGCTGTCTGCCTTCTTTCTCCCTGAATATGCTTCGGGTTTCACCTCTGTGGCCTTTCATTCTGGATCTGCAGCCCCATAGAGTGGTTGGAACAAAAATATCCTTGTATGGATTTACTTTTCCTTTTTTTTCTGTGTAGTACTGTCATTTCAGGATAACTTTGGTGACTTATCTGGTGTTTGGATGAGCTCTTCATATTGCCTGAGCTGACAGTACCTCGTGAACGATCACTTCAGAGCTCCAATTCATCACGTGTATTTGCTGTGAAGTCCACCCTATAGCATCAGAACTTTATCCCAGGACAGCATTTCTGCCCACTGCTTGCTTGCTAATGTCCTGAAGGCTTGCATGTGCATTTACAATGAATCTCAGGGTAATTTCTGGACAGAAAAAGCATACAAATGTGATGACACTACCCTTCTGTCCCAGGCAGGCTTGGCTGACTGGTCCAATAAAAAGTAATTATTTATGTAGGCTGATTTATGCAGATGCCAGGCTTGACCTTCCTTCCATCACTCCCTATAAGGGTGACCAGCACTAGTTGGTCCAGAGAGTCCTTCTTGGAGGAATGAAAGGAAAAGCCACCTCATTGCCACTAATCTTAGTACCAGACAGCATGAAGACTGTGGATAAGTGTCTGGTGCTGTAACATGAGTGTAGGTGCTGCAGTCTCCCACCTGTAGTCTGATTTACCTTCCTGACATGGCTTGCCATGGGACCACTCTCCTTTAGCTCTGTGTGGTCTCAGTGTAAGCGGATATTAGTCCTTTTTCCTTTCTGTGTCTTACAGAGATTTTGTTAGGATTCTATCTACTAAAGCAGTAATAGAAACACTGTTTCCAAAGTTGACATACTGACTACAGGTGATAAGCAAGGTCTCATCTCTGGAGTCAGTGAGACCTTAAGACTGCAAGGTGCTGAGGTACAACTGCTGTATATTCTAATGAAGTATGACCTGTGTGCATTCTTCGTAAAAAAGGTTGCAGCTGCAGTCATTTCTATGTAGGATCTTCTGTGTCCTGACACAATCTCACCCAAGTGATGAGATCTGGATACCCTCAAGCTTAAAATAAACACCTTGGCTATACAGACTCAACCAATAGAGATAAATTTCAGGTTTCTAAAAGGAAATTGAGATCTTATGTAGGCTGATTGACAGAGCAGCTGTCGGCTGCAAGTGATTTTGTAACAGTTTTTACTACCGTGTTTGTGTAAACATGCTCTTCATAGTGATTGGATGATAGATTTTATTTTTTTAGTGATTAAATGGAGTTCACAATAGGGACTCCATCCAAGTTTGTTTGATTGTTTTTGGGTTTTTTTTTGTTGTTGTTTGGAGGTTTTGTTTCGTTTTGTTGGGGAAGGGAGGAAGAGAGGTGAGCATAGATTGATACTACTTGCTTAGGACTTGTAAGATTCTGGGGTTTAGGGGGTTGAGGGGGACAAGGATCATGGCTTGTATGTATCCTCTTTAGGAGGGCAGGTTGCCATACAGGGCATATGCTTTTAGCATTTTATCAGATTTACCTGTTGTTGGCAGTAGTGGTTTAAAACTCTCTTCCTCGTCAACTCAAGACATGGCTTGATATTTACTATCAAGGCTTTTAGTTCAAAAATAGTCTTAGGTAACTTTATCCGTTGAAATTCAAAGAAGATTTAAGAAATAGGAAAAATATTCGAAGGTGAACAAAATATGACTTCCAGACTAACTTTTTTTCTGCAGGTAAATTGCTTAAGACATTTGGTAGTTATTTCCCAAACTTACTCTCTCTGAACCCCAAAAACTATTGAAAAAGGTTGGTAAAAGTGTGCATAAGGAAATGATCTCTCTAAAACCAAACAAACCCACACTTTTCTGTTCTGCAGTGTCTTTATTTCTCTAATTTAATCTCTAGAGGCCCATGGAATTCTAGTTCTGCACATACTAGGCTTAAAGCAAGGTCCCATTTAGGTTTAAGATAGTAAAATACGGGAAAAGGAAAGAACAGGAAGAAGCAAAGGTGAGAAGAAATCGTTACAGAATATATAAGTAATATCAAGTTCATACAGTTAATCTAAACAAGCTAAGCAAACTGTCAAAGGAATGAATTGAAAGATCTCTTTATTTGGAGTAAATGTGTTCTGTTACAATCTACTGTAGAGGAAAATATACTTGTTATTTAAAGTTAGTCATGTTAGGTCATACTTGGTATGTTCATCATCTGAACATAGCTAACTGAATTTTCTCATTTAGTGAGGACTTTATGGTTTTGCTTTTTTCTTTTGGTGGTGATATGTGATGTGCTGATCTATCATTTTAGGTAGCTAATGATTCCTGTCTACAGTTTCATATTCTCAGACCTGTGTTTTCCCTGGAGGTTTTACAACTTCTGTTCTTCAATGCTAAACTGTTACCTTTGAGGCCAATGTCAGTGCCATTGTTATGCATCACTTAGCAAAAGGAATAGATTGCAGCTGTTGTCCCATGTACAGATTTTATTTATATTTTTAGCTTCTTTTCAGTTGGTGGAAAAAAGGCAGCTGTTTGTATTTGTGTTACATTGTAGAAGACAATCTAAGAAGACAATCTCAAGGGTTTTTTTGTTCATTTATTAGGTAGCTTCCAGCAAAATACTTGGGTTGTTTTGTCTAAAATCTGTGCTGGTTTGAAGATTAAAGTTTACAGGTTTTATCAAAGTTGAGTTATTTGGTTTGTCTGTAAGAAAACTGCACTTTAAGCAGTATTGTCATTAAATTATTATATAGCCAAGTGTGATTTAAATTTCTTTTAAGAACTGTAGACATAATTATTTCAGATTTTCAAAGTGGGAAAGCAAAGAGCAGTTAAAACATGTTTACATATGTAAAAAACTATATATACTTCTTATTCTTGATTTCGCACCTCGGTAGTGTACAAGAAGTTTGGAGATGGAGGAAAACAACAGCGCATTTCATATAAATCTGCTTACCTCAACTGGCACCTTTGCAATATATAGTTACAAAGTCTCAGTCTAACTGCTTTATGCATTTATAGAGGCAAATCCATAACAAACAAATATGAAATTGAGTGTACTGTTTGTCAACGTGCTTTGGAAAATGTGAAGGATATAATGTTGCCTGACTAAAAGGAAACTTGATACGATAGTCATTCTGGTGTGGGAAAATTTTATGCATATTAAATATCTATCATGTTTTCATTGGTCTTTAGAGTTAAATCAGAGATTTATACAAACACCCCCTCACACACCCCCGAGTATCTTATATTTTCCGGTTTATTTCTAGCAGAGACTGTTTAGCTTTTTCATACTGAAACTACTCTGGCTTTCTGAATGCCACCACCAAATGTTCTTCAGTCTTTCCTTAACCAGAAACTTTTGTCACACACTTGTCTGTGCTTTGAAATATTCTGATGGAATTTGGTTTTGTCTGTGGCTGAATTTTACAGTATTTTGGAGGAAATGTTAATCCATTTGACCATCATATGAATAATGAAGAAATTAGTGCTTATGAAAACACGTAATTCAAATAATGTATAGTACATGTTTAGAGGTATAAGCTAGTTTGATAGCATAAAATTAAAGAAAGAATATGAAATGAAGAAACATGGTTTTCACTTCTTTCCTTTTGCTACCAAAGCCACCCTCACTGTATTTGTGTGTGTACACACACAGCAGAGTTCTCTTAAAAGGTAATTATAAAATGTCAGGAAGATGTGAAAATATTTTAAACGTTGGACTGTAGTAGTGATTAGACATGATTAATATGGTCGATACTCAAAATCCCATTTTTTCTGTTGTGTAGGGGTTTTGAAACAACCACAGAGATGCTGTGGTTATGCTAGGAAAGTCAAGGTGGGACTGAGATTAGTGAATGAATAGTTATTCCATTCCCCTAAAAGGTTTCTTATGGTAACTTCTAAAAAGGTGACTGCCACTCTGAAAACCTGTTGGTACTTGGGCTAAGTTGCTTCTATCGACTGTACTGAGGCACCCATTCTCTGAGTCTCTTACAGCAATCAGGATAGGTATTACAGTAGTAAAGGAAACACGGGAAAAGTCAGTCAATTCTTACCGGAGCTATAAACCAAGAAGTAGTATCTCTGTCAGCTCGTAACTTCATGACGAACTTCCTAGAAGATAGCAGATGTTGTATTTTAATTGCATCTTGATTTACTAGTCATTTTGGGAAGATAATGAACTAAGTACTTTAATCTGTCCAACACAGAAATGCAGTGGCACTTTGTTCAGAACCTGAAATTCTTTCAGTCTTACCGCTTTCAAAACTTTCTCTAAGAAAATATAGACTTGAGTTCAAGAAGTACAATAAATAACTGAACTGGACAAGCAATTCATATGAGGACCCTTTGACACTTTAGATAGAAACTGGTGAATGAGGGGTAAGCCTGCAGTTACAAGACAGGATCAAAAGTGGAAATGTTGTCTTGGAAAGTATATCTTTGGGTTTTATAGATAATGACAGTGCATTTTTTTTACTTTGACTGAAAATTTGTTTCCTATTTGATGTTTTTACTGTATTAGTGTAACAAAAATCTCCCTTGTAAGGCTTCAATTAAAATTCCATATTCAATGTGTTGCATAAAAAAAGGATTTCTGTTTTGCGGTAGCAGCATTAAGTTGTTATTCAAGTTAGTGTATGAAGATGTCCTACCAAAAAGAACTATATAATCTATGATTTATGAGGGGAATTGCTATAATGTAGTACTGTTTAAAAGATTTTTAGAAATTCTTTTTCTTTGCTGTATTAAAATAGGTTTCCTCCATTTTTTGATGACAATCCATTTGGTATATATCAGAAGATCCTTGCTGGCAAAATAGATTTCCCGAGGCATTTGGATTTATATGTAAAGTAAGTTGATGACTCCCAACACTGTCTTTTAAATTCTAAACACCTCCTGAGCGCTGTTTCTAAAGGAACTTCATGGAAGACCAGATACCAGATTCTGATTTTTCTAAAACACTATGTTGGAAAATATTATAGATTGTGTTTACTCTTTCAGTCCAAATAAAATTACGTGTTTGGTAGACTTCAAGCCGGAGATACGTTTGTAAGGTAGTGTCTGCTTCTCTTATTTTCCTGCATATTTTGTAATATTAAACATTTATCCACCTTGTACAAAGCTCATTGGTACCAGGTTGGTTCCTGGAAGAAAGAAAAGAGGAGAAATATGAGGAGATAATTTCATACGAGTAAAAATTAGGAGAGCAGGAAGCAGATACTAAACTGTTTCTCTGTATGCATACATACGTTAAATCACTCTAAACTTCACTGCTTGAAAAAACTCTCTGATACTTCAGAGTTCCAGTGCAAAATCAACTTCCACCTCTGATGGCAGGGCCCCAGTTCAGTAAGCAGTCTTATATATAAGCGTGTCGAGTTTATTCAAAGTATTTTGAAATTGTTAGAGGTATATTGCAGATGAAATGCTTTTTTTCCCTATTTAAAAACTCTGTGATTTAAATAATTGTTAGCAAATATCGGATCAGAGGAAGTGCAGTTTTAAACATGAAGTTTCCCCTCAGAAGCAGAGGTGATGAAAACAGGAAGTTATTCTTACATGCCCAGGTTTTAATCATTCAAGGTGTTTTGAAGAAGTGACCTTAGACATGGCACTTGTGACTGGTTACATTTTATGCCAAGCCTAATGAAATATGTCCCGTTTTCTCTGGCCTTCTGTGATTTCTCTTGAAAAAAAGAATCATTTGGGGAGAATATTTTTAAGCCTTCATTGAATCACTGGGTGCACTCCATCAAGTGTGACTACATCACCTCAGGCTGATTAGCATCTCAGATTTGTGTTTGTTCTCAGTTTTCCCTTACTATCTCGATGCTGTTCCCAATTTAGTGTAGTCTTATAGCCTGATCTCCTAATCCAGTCTGCCTTAGGAAGAAAACTTAAGTCTCACATAGTATTGTGTGCACTAAAGTATAGAAGTGTGACCAGAAAGTGAACAGCTAAAATTAGGTTAACTAGGAAGCTGTTGAAAATGGTGAAAGCATTTAAAAGTTGAGATGCTGTTAGCTTCTGTTCACGCTCAGCATTCACAGACTGACACTGATTTCTGCTGTCCAGAAGATGCCTGATGCTGTGAAGTTTCCTAGATATATAGTAGTAAGCATGCATGTGCGGGTTTTGCTGTTCACCCTAGACATGATTGCCAATGAATAGGATACATACAATGAGTAGGATGTATCAACAAATATGTTGATTAATGTACGTCTTTCCCAGCTTTTCTTATCCTGATGTTCTTTTGGTATGTGCTTGGCAGCTCGTTACTGTTAAATTCCTGTCTTTAAGGGGTCTCATGAATTTCTACCTTGGACTTACCTCCTTTTACACCTTGGTTTTGGGTGATTTCACTCACTTTCATGGCTTCCCCTGCTTTCTGCAGTGAGTTATCATACTGTACCTCTTTTGTTCCATCAGTGCCTCTTCCTTTTATCTAAATCACAATAATGTAGAACTGGGTAGTCTCTTGACATCTCTGCACCATTAGCTTAAAGCAAGTGCCAAGATTATTTTGTCCTAAGAAAACTGTCTGCTTCTTAAGTTATATCCCATTTGCTTTCTCTCTTTCTCACACTTGGTATCTCAGCAAGGAGACTGTCTTGTGTCCTGTCACGTACAGCCTGTGTCTGAAGTATTAGTGCTATACAGTGTTTGTAACACTGGAACTTTTAACTCTCTACTCTTAGGCAGGAAAACTGTTTTCCTTTTTGAACTCTGAGAAGACTTTTCTGCCTAGATGTACTACATAAACTTTACTGGTTGAAATTTCTCTATCCACCTATCTCCTATCATCTTCCCACACTTCTTAACCTTTTGAATTTGTACATTGTTTCCTTTCCCTTCCTGCTGCATGATGTTCACTGTCTCTTACTGCTCTGTGTCTAAGAGAAGTGCTGTTCCTCGTGGCCTGAGCGAGCATCTCTTCACATTGCTCTCTCCTATGTCCCTTTTGTTAGCCACCTTGCAGTTTGATCAGATGTTTTTCTCTGAGTCCTTTGTCCAATATACAACAAGTCCTTGACACATCTTGCCAATAGTTCGGATCTCTTCTGAAGAGCAGTTTCTGCCATCATGATGATAATAAATTAACCAACTAGAAATTCCAAAAATAAACAAAGTTCTGTTTTACTTCATTTCTGATAAAACATAAGTATTCATTATGCTCCTCCTGTTCTTTGGCAACTAATGATTTTGTAAGTTAATTATTTGTATTTTTCATTTTTTTGCTTTTGTAAACTTTTCTTTGCCAAGACAGTTTTGGAAAATACCAAACGTAACATTAATGTTTCAGCAGTTTCATGATTATTGGTCTACCTTGATGTAGAATTTTATTCCCCAAATACGTACAGAAACATATCTATTAGATTGACTTCATCATTTCTAAGTTAATCTATAGAACTATTTAATAAGGAAGCACTAAACTATCTATTAATTGTTTCAGTTCAGTGGATGTTTGTTCTATTGAATGCTGCAAATGTCTTCATCTGTAGTGACAACACAGTATCAGTGAGCAAGCTCATCCCTTCACTGTTCTTACCTAAGATGAATTTTTGAACAAGCCGAGAATTTAATGATTTATGATTATATAGGACTAGGAAACTCCATTATTTATCTTTGGCTATATAGCCAGTTAATGATTTCTGTTCAGTCCTGCTTCTGGTTTATGTTTGGTTATAGCCATTCTTGTAGCCTTCTCCATAATGAACAGTCTTCTCCACAAAAACCGAGAAGGAAGTTTTTCTGTGAAGGCGAAAAGTCAGTCACGTGATTTAATTGGCTGGAGTGAATGTGAGAGTTTTAAGAATTGCTTTCTACCTTGACTTTTTTATTCTCCTTCTATCTGGCAATTGAATATTTTTCCAGTTGAATTTTAGAACTGTATTTATGTCAAATGCAACAGCTTTTCAAATAGTCTAGCACATTCAGTTTCAGTTCATGTATTCTTTGTGTATATGTTTTTGCAATTTCAGGGATAGGTGAAAATACTTTTTTATTTTGGAGTAGTATCTGTTACAGTTAGGGATGAAGAGGCAGGTGTATCATTAATATGTTTGTGTTCTTTTCTGTAAATAAAGCTGTTATGTATGATTTTGTTTCGTGTTTTTAGAATAGTTTTTGTGTTCATCTTGGGTTTGTAAAATAGTCTTTGAGAGATAAAAAAGTAACTGTTTATAGAAATATGAAGCCAGATTTTTCTCTCAACTCATAAGTAATCAAGCTAACTCAGTAAATTGTGATACTCCACTTTATGTTGGAGTTTTTTGGTGCTTAATATTTAAAGTACTTTGCTATGAAAATGGAGGTTCTTTATGTCTCTAAAGGTACATTCATCTTTTAAAATGTTGATTTAGCTTTATGTAAAACTGTTCAATGAACTAGGATCTTGGAAGGGTTTTCTTTTTCAATATAATTAAAGCATATAGATGTTAGTAGTTGTAAGCAGATGACTAGTTCTTTCAAGTTTTCTCTGAATACTTAGCTGTCACTGAATCTAAATGTCAGTGTATAAAGTTGAGGGTGCAACTTTATCTGTATTTTTTTATATAAACTAGAGTTGTGTTCTGCCAAAGAGATTTGAGATACATTTTTATGTTTTGAATGCCCAGCAAATTTAAAAAAAAATGCAAAGAAAGATATGGTACTACTTGGGATGGCTGGAAAGTAGAGGGGAAAAAAAATTGGTTTTCTTTGTTTCTTGAGAGTCTAAAAAGAACTGAAAAAATGCTGCAAGTTCCTTTTAAAGCAGATTATTCCTTTTTATCACTCATTACACAGTATTAGCTAGTCAAAGGTAAGTATGTTCGTATTCTGTAATATTTGTATGACAGTCAAATATAAATTACTTTTGTACAACAGATAATATACTTTCTTTACTGCAGAGACCTCATTAAGAAGCTGCTTGTGGTTGACAGGACAAGACGATTAGGAAATATGAAGGTCAGTATAAAATGTTAGGTGTAAAGCAGAACATAGCACACAGTTGAAAGAATTCTATAGGATAGATGTAGAACAGCTCTCCTATTGCTTTTGTTTTTATAAGCATTAAATTGTGATATAATTTCCATATATTGCATTTAGGATTGCACAAATGAAGTAAAGTTTAACCATGTATTTTTAGAAATTGTACTCCTATTTGTCTGGATTAATGCTATCCTTCATGACAGTTTCCCTCCCTCTTCACTCCCCTTTCCACCACCACCCCACCCTACCCCCCCCAAAAAAGGGGGGGGGGGGGGGTTTGTGTAAAAAGGAACTTTACCTGTGTACTGATTAATTGGAAGACTTCCATTAGTCCAGAAACATGGTGCCAATTCCTGTAGGACAGAATGAGTGCCAGCTGATTTGTTTCTTTCTTTGGAGTTGTTTAATCCCAGAAGTAGCACTATCCAAATTTGAAGCTTCAGATTTATTTTAAAGAATTTAAGGTTTGTAGTACCGTGATCATCACAGAATCATAGAATGGCTTGAGTTGGAAGGGACCTTAAAAGATCATCTGGGTCCAATGACTGTGCTATGGGCAGGGACACCTCCATCTAGACCAGGTTTCTCAAAGCGTCATCCAGCCTCGTCTTAAACACTTCCAGGAATGAGGCATCCACACCTTCTCTGGGCAGCTGGTTCCAGTGGCTCACCACCCTCATAGTAAGCAAGTTCTAATCTATATCTACCCTGCTCTAATTTAAAAACATTGCCCCTTGTCATATCACCAGACACCCTTAAAAAAAGTCCCTCCCCAGCTTTCCTGTAGGCCCCCTTCAGGTACTGGAAGGCTGCTCTAAGGTCTCCCTGGAGCCTTCTTCAGGCTGAACAGACCCAACTCCCTCAGCCTGCCCTCGTAGGAGAGGTGCTTCTGCCCTCTGATCATCATTGTGGCCCTCCTCTGGACCCTCTCCAACAGATCTGTGTCCTTCTTGTGTTGCGGGCTTCAGAGCTGGATGCAGTACTCCAGGTGGGGTCTCACAAGAACAGAGTAAAGGGGAAGAATCACATCCCTCAACCTGCTGGCCACATATCTTTTGTTGATGACGTTTAGTCATTGTCCTGTTATTTTGGTGGTGGGGCTGATTAAGCACCGATGGTTGTTCACCAAGAAGAATTACTCATCCTATTCTGAACTGACCTCTGAAGGCAAGAGCTTACTGTCAAAAATAAGCTCACATGTCTCAGGTAGCATTCCAGCCTACCTCAGAAATAAGTCCATATTTATGATATGTCACAGAGGAATGCAAAACAATCCTGTGAATTCTGTGAGATGTCCTGATGCAGTACTACTTGTACTGCCAAGAAGATGACAGCTGAATTACAAGCTTATTTGATTCAGCAGCTGTGCAGTAACTATGGTTCATAGTGCAGAGAGACGTTAGCTGCATGTCAGCTAACTCAAATACTCTACCAGGCTACCCAAAACACCATACAAAATTCAGCGTAGGTTAATTTGCCCTTCTGGCAGTGTAAGTTAATCCTATATTCATCGCTTTGTTACTGCTGTTGCCATTTGCCGAATACCAAAATTAGCTTGTGAAATCTTTTAGCTCTTTAGAGACAGATAAAGCTTTAATTTCCCTGGGCAGCTGAGGTTGGGGGTTTGTTGTTTTGCACAAATCACAATTTATGATGCACATAGATGAAGCTGTAAAAGATGCACAGTCATCCAGGTTCCTTGAGTGTATAGATATAAATGTAACTTGCTGTCTGGAGTTCCGTTTCAAACCCTTTTATGGCACCAACTTAGACTGGTAAGAAAAGTTAGGAAATAAAATGTTTTTCTTATCCTTCAGAATTCTTTGAAGGTTTTTTTGAGGAGGGAACAGCAGTAGGATCAAAAACAAACTTCATAAGCTGAAAATTTAGAAAGCTACTGACCAGTGGAAACTTCCGTATCTTCTGACAGTTCTGAAGCAAAACAAAGACAAAAGGAAACCATGGTTTATTCAAACACGGCGCTTGGGAAGTGTGTTTGGCTCATTTTTTGGCTTTTTATACTCTGGGGTTGTTTTGGTTTATTTTATTCCCCTACAACTGGCTAAAATGTCAAAATCGAGAATAGTTCTAAGTAAAAGTGAGATTTGGGGTGGGAGCAGTAGGTCACTCAAGTCTGATCCTATTCCATAACCATAGTTGGATTAAAAATCTGTAAATCCCGTTGGGTATTTTCTGGTGATGGATTCAATCAGATCTGCTTTTGAGGGAACTTAGGTGATAAATTATTCTCTTTGTTGCCTCTTTGGATATGAGCACAGGTAGTCCTCTGCATAGAAATCTGAAACAAAGAAATGTGTGCCATGCTTTGTTCCATGGAGCTGCATGTGCTTTGAGCTTAAATGAAGTGCATTAAAACTGTGCTGTGATCAGGCCTGAGACAGAGAACCAGATGGATTTCCCCAGCATTTAAAGTCTTGAGAATGAGCCTGTGCTTGAACCAACCTACATATCGAGGGGGTGGAAGAAAAGACATTTTCATTCTTTATGTACATAATCAAAACAGTTAGCCCAGAGAGAATAATCACTACAAGACAAATACATCTTTTAAACCATATATCTAAAATGAAAACAAATGTTTTTATATAGATACACTTTTGTAACGGTACTGAGAATCTTTTGTTGTTGGCACTAAACATTTGTAAAGTTTGATGGAACTATGTGCTTTCCATGGTTTGTAAGACATCATCAACCCTCAGGTTTTTTTGTTTGTTTGTTGTTTGTTTGGTTTTTTTTAATTTGTGTAAGAATTAGAAATTGTATCTGAATAAAAGGTATTCTCTAAATTGTTGGAGAAAACAGCAGTGAATAGTTCTGTGGATATTTTAAAGCATATTCTTGATCTCCCTTGTGTCAGATGAATGCTGTTAAAATAAGAAGAAAATAATGGATCTTGCTGCTGGAACTCAGGGTCTGTTGGGGAAATAACACTATGAATTTATCCTATAGAATCTTTTAATGATTATCACCTGAGAAAAGAAAAAAGGCTTTACAGACCATCAGTCTACCTTGATATCACAGTTCCTATGATGAAGTACCTGGTTTAGCATATATATAACTTAGTACATACTTTTTTTTTAATATTTTTTTCTTAAAGAATGGAGCGGATGATGTGAAGAGACATCGATGGTTCAGGTCTATAGATTGGGACTCTGTACCTCAAAGGAGACTAAAGGTAAATCCTGCAAAATGCTGCATAGGACATTGCTACAATAAATCATTGTTCATTTAAGCCAATCTGTTGAGGTTTTGTTGGCTGTTGCATCTGTGTTCAGTTGTGTGTATGAGCACATTTGTATATGCACACATCAATAATTACATGTGGTTTTTCCATTTTACACTACAGAATTTTGTACCTATATATGAAATGTCTAAAAAAGAATCCCTGCTTTGTTTTGCTGAAGTTTCTTAGTTAATACAACATTTCATGTTCAGTTCTAGGGTATTGTAAGTAATTACTTGTGGGTTTTTGTTTGAGGGGATGAAGGGGATTGGTGGTTTCTTGATTGTTTTTACGTTATTTTTTTCTTGCCCTTATATCTGTGGAAGTATTTTACTCTGGGCTTTAAATTTTTGTGCCAAGTTCAATTCAGGTAAATGCTTTAATAAAATGTAAAGCATATGGGAGTAGGAGGAATAGGGAGGGTAAGAAAGAAGGATTTATGAATGCAGCTCTAACATACTTTTTTACAGCACTGAATTCTAGTATTATATGAAAGCAGATGTTTGCAAAATCTATTAACATGGCAAAATGCTTTTTAAAGTCCTTTGGAATTAAAACTGCCTTCTTTCTTTCCTTCCTCAAAGTTCTAACCACTACAGTTTCTTGCAGTGATTTTCAGTGATATAGGTTGCCATATGCAGTCCATCAAGTACAGATTAAATGTTTGGTTTTCCTTTTCTTTGCATTAGTTTCTTACAATGAATTTCTAACTAAATATCTTAAATTGAGCTCTTGCAAAATAGATAAGAGGTGAAAATGTTCGTGTTTTATTCTTGTAGACAACATCCTAATACAAAGCTGTAGATGACTTTTTTGTTAAACAAAAGAAAGTTTGCATTGTTTAAATATGTGGGGTTTGGTTTTGTTTATTTGTTTTTTAAATGTTCACTACACCCAGTGGATGTTTTATGTAGAGTTATTGTAATGAATTCATATTTTTCAATTTATTTACTGTAAATTCTGGTCACACAAATCTGCAAAGAACACAAACAGCATGATAATGGGTTTTATAACTATTTCTGTTCTGAAGTTTGTGGCAAACTACTGTATTACCAAGTAAATAACAAAAAAATAGTATTTAAAACTGAATGTTAGAGATAGAAATTGAAAGTCTCAGGTCCAGACATCCCTTGTGTTGCATTTGTATTTAACAAAAACCAGTCAAACAAAAAAAAGTCACCGTGGCATTCAGATTATTGTGGATCCATATCTTGTTTCTTAGTCTTTGTGATGGTTACATTAAGTTCTTAGAAGACAAGATACTGCTTAATTAGACTTCAGAGCAAGGATGTGTATTGAGTCAGAAATTTATTTCATTATTTCTCAAGGGAACTCTATTCTTCAGCAGGCGTTTTCATGATCATACTCTATTTCATACTGATGAAGAGACTGAAAATATGAAATAGTGGATACAGTGCTTCATTTTTCCTGTAAAAATTGTGAATTGGCATATTGTACAAATGAAACATTCACAGTCCTGATAAGATCTTGGATATCAGTATTATATAGTCATGGCTTAAAGACAGAAAATAATTCTGTTGACCTAACATAGAGGATTTTCCTTTCTCTTTTCTTTATTTTTGTCATCTTGTGCATCACTTCACAAAACTTTTTCCTGCCATTTTGACCGTAATGGAGCAGATAGTCCTCTGGAGCAGAGGAAATTCTACACGTATTCTTACAGCTCTGGGCAGTGTACTGTGACTGCCATATGCAAAAGTAGGATTTTGCTCTTGGCTGGAGCTTAGAAGGACCCATTCCTTCCCATTGCAACTCACTGATGGCATTGTTTTCATACAGAGAAGCCCAAAAGATCAGATAAGATCTCAGAGCTGGCAGAAGCCAGACACTGTCTTTTTGAGAAGATGCAGAATAACATTTTTGCTGAACTTTATAGTTCTGTCTGTGATATGACTTTCATTAGCTGGTTGGGTGATCATCTGTAAGATTTTTCTCACCCTGAAGTGTTTTGTTGGGCTCATGATGATAGTTAAGCTGTCTGTTACTGAGAAGGGGATAGAGAGGTGAATGTCCCTTGAGAGAAGAAAAGGGGTTTGCCCTACATTAACTGCTGTGATTAGTGAAACGTTCCAGAAGGGACCTGTATCTTACAGCCTGTGGGCAAAAGGGTGTAATCTCCATGCTAGATATAAGACAACACAAAACTACAGGTACTGTAAAGCTGGTGGGCAATACTAGAAATCCAAAGGATCCTCTGAGGAAAGAAATAGAGAACAGATATTTCTTCTGGCACCCCCATGTTTCTCTTAAAAAAAAAACAAAAAAAAAACCACCAATCCATTAGGATGGTTTTACAGACATCCTTGTGAAAATGAGTTTTTACAGTGTAGCAATTTCCTTAACCTGCCTGAATTTATTGTTAGGCTAGGAAAAAGCATAGTAGGCAGCATGAGGCATACGAAAGTTAGTCATTTCAACTTCCTTAAAAGCAACTGAACTGTTTGAAAGCAATGAAGAGTAGGCTTTTCCCTTCAATTAGAAAGCAGTTACCCACACTGCTGTCAAGACTTTCTGTAGCTGAGAGGAACCTAATGTAGATTACACTCCCTTTTGCTCATGGTTTATGGAAGAGTGGGAGAATGAGGAAGAAGAGTGGCAGATTCTGCTGTAACAGCACATGCCCTGGAAGCTCAGTTGCAGTAATCTTCTGCAGTCTACAAAGCATCTGGAACTTGAGTAAATAAAATAGGTATCTGTATTATAACTGTCTTTTAAGCACCATGTTTAACCGCCATATAAACAAAGTGGTGGAACATGCCTGTGTCACTGCAAGCTTCTCTCTCTCTCATGCCATTCATAATTAGTGAAAAATATGACCTTTTATAATATGTACTCTTTTCATTTAATCAGTCTTCCACAGAAATTCTCCTTTGGTGAGATGGAGAGGAGCTCAATAAGGAAATTGTACTAACGTTTTTGTGCTCATTCTGACTAGCCTCCCATAGTACCAAAAGTATCCAATGATGGGGATACTTCCAATTTTGAAGCTTATCCTGAAGATGACTGGAACAAGATGCCTCCGGTACCCCCTAAAGATCTAGAAATTTTCAAGAACTTCTGAATGCAACATCTACACTGGATGAGGTATGGCCAATTGTCATGAGTCCTCTTCAAAACATTGCAGGTCTGTGAGTGAGAGCTGTATGAAGAAATTACACCTGGTTCATAACAGTATTAATAATTACTTGCAGCTTGTAAAACCAACAATAATCACAGTAATAAATATAACTATCACAGTAATAGTACAAAGTAAATGAAGTAAAATGCAGTAAAGCAGGTTTACAGCATGACAGAGGTAATTTATCAAGGCTTTGGTGTTCTGTGGTGATGATGAGTATTCACATGCAGATATATAAGTACTTCTGTCCTTAAAACTTTTAAAGTAGTGTGTTGAAAGCAAATATCTAAATAGATTTGACAGAAGACAAAACACAGTTGTGATTGCAAGATTTTTCTATTAAGAATTAAGACTTTAGTTAGTGGAATAAGACTGTCAGATTAATTCTGTATCCTGGATTCTGTCTTTGTAACTGTGATGGGTTGATACTTAGAATTGTTTTGTATTTTGTGTTCCTTTTTCATTATTTTTTGTCTTAGAAACTGGAAGGAGATTGAAGTGCTAAGAGGAAGTCTGAAGAAAATTGGAGTTCATACATAAATGAAGACTTTGTAGATAAGAATGATACTGCATTCGTATATTCATATTAGTATATAGTAAATATCTAAAGAAATGGAGGCAGGCAAGAATAGTTTTTGTAATATTGATTGTCTGCTCTGAAGTAGACTCACTAAAATGGTATCTTTAGGACTTTTTTTTTTTTTAACTTATGATTTAGTTAAGTTTCCTGCTATTCCCAGATCCTTTTGCATAGTTAACTCATAGACTTAATTTTATAAGTTTATACTAAACTTGTGTAATTAAAAGCACAAATTAGTATATATGTATATAATGAATACAATACAACTAACGCACAGGAACTGTGCAGAGATGTAAATTTTTGTACTTTGCAGAGTCTATGATTTTTATTTTTCGAATACTGTTTTTCAAGAAGTTCTCTAGGAATAAAAATCTTAAAAGGATAAATGAGTTTTTCATCATCTTATATACATTTTATAATTCTTTGTAAAAAATGAAAATAATTAAGTTTTAAAAAAGATTTGTACCTAAAATTTCCAATGCCTCACACTTGCAACCGTAGTACTTGAAAGCAGAAAGACAAGGGCATGTTTTATTGTTGATAAAGATGCATCTTAATGGCTAATTGTTGAAGTTCTGTTACAGTGATGTCTCTTTACAAACCAGGATATTGAGTGATTATACACTGTCTGAAACGAGATTCCTCACATGACTCTCTGTAAACATGCAATTCAGTGCGTACTGCTAAAAAGGCTCTAACTGTACCTTACAGGAGTTGTTCTCTCTCTCAAGCTTGTTGTCTTCTCCAAATGTAAAGCACAAGCCATAACAGACTTTTTTCATTATTGAAATAGTTGTTGTTGAATGCTTGGCACTTCAGAATATCAGAGGGAAGACTGAATATATCTATTAGAGCCCAGTTTTTATGCCCTGGCTTTTGGAAATGTTCTAAGGTCTCTGCTGCCAGGAATTTCATATGTACAGAGTTCAAACCTTAGATGTAAAGGAGTCTCTTTTTTTCATCCTATACTAACACCTTTGTAGCAGCTTGAGTACACTGTATTTAGGAAGCATTTGCAATACAGCGTTTTAAGTATCACCAAATACCAGTATGTGCATATGTATGTATCTTGGTATATGAATACACATAAACATGAAAGTAGATTGTATACAAGTCAGGATCTTCTTTTTAGGTTTTTTTTTCATGTTACATATTGTGATACTTGTGTTAATACAGGGGAGTTGATTTTGAAGTGCTTTGATTTCAGAAAGTGATAACATTCTTTCAGATGTTAGATTAGCTAACTTCTAGCGAAATTATTATATTTAGACCAAAAATATTTTATTTAAAAGCATATTAGCTCACTGGAGTTCCACTGCTATGACCAATGGCTCTATATAAAACTGCTTAAGTGGATCATACTCCTAAAAACTACTCTCGCCTTTTCTGATCTGAAATGCCATAAGAAATGTAGGCCAAAGATTCATTTTTTTGAACTAATTCTGAATGCTTACAAAGTATATATTCTGGTAATCACTAATGGAATTACAATGGTTATAATTTTATGATGCATCTGTGGCTGGAGTCTCCTCATGGAAGAGTGACCTCTATTTTTTTTGTTTTGTTTTGTTTAGCTCTAAACATTACAGAACTGCTGTTGAGAACTTTCAATTTCTAGGGTATTAGATCTATTTCTTCATAAAGCAGGTCTAAATTTAAAAGATAACTTTTTTTGCATAACTTTTCACAAAAATGCACAATGTGTAAGAAAATCAGGATACTTCAAAGTGGTAATTCTGGAACATCACAGACTTTTCTTAATGTTATACAAGGACCACAAGTTGATGGCTCCAGCTGCCGCTCAGTAAATACTGTGTGGGAATGTATCATGAAATACAGGAAAATCAATTGAAATTTTTTTTTACCTGGTAAAAATACTTTGTTCTCTTAAAAAAAAATTAATATGTCCACTGTATTTGTATCTGTGGTATTAGTTATTCCAAAGCAATTGGAAAAGCCACATAAAACATGGCTTGCTTTGTTTAATGGGAGCAAGCACAGTTCATAGTTTTTCTTTCATTTGTAAGCTTACGTTATTTTATGAAATCTGAGTACTACAAAACCAATCTCTTATTTAAAAGTGTACATACTGGAACAAGCAAGTGTGCTAAATAGATTTTTTTATTATTATTATTATTTTTTTCAAATTTAACAATTACATTGTGTTTAAGTCTTCAAAGCTGAGGAAATGAAGTTTTATTTGACTACTGTGCTGCATTGGTGGTTAGATGTTTTGAATGCTTGAACAACAGGAAATAATGGATTTTCTTTTTATGAATCTTATCCATTGCTGGCAGTGGATGCACTGATACTCATTACGATAGAGACTAAAGGAACAAATACAATCGTATTAATAATGCTAATCCATTGACTTCACATTACTTCTAGAGCCATGTGTACATATGCCTAACTACTGACCTCGTCAACATGCTTTCTAGTACAAAACTGCTTTCAATTTTTCTAATTAAAACCTTTGATGACAAAAAAGCCAAAACATTTTTAAAACATTATTTTATTTTAAATGATCAGTTACTTTCTCTACAGTCTTGAACTTAATGAGCTGTTATTACCTGCCCATTTTATTTATTTGCACAAGTGAGTCTTTTTTTTTTTTTTTTTTTTTTTTTTTTTTTTTTTTTTTTTTTTTTGTTTTTTTTTTTTGTTTTTGTCTTTTTTGA
>JAAGNO010028590.1:52150-87909 GCA_033439905.1 Ceryle rudis | reverse complement strand
TTTTTTTTTGCATTAGTGGTTTTTTTTTTTTTTTTTTCTTTTTTTTTTTTTTTTTTTTTTTTTTTTTTTTTTTTTGTTAAGGCTTTTCTGGGACTTCATGGTCCACTAACATAGTTCTGTCTGAGTGCTCATGCAGAAGTCCCCGGGTACACACTGCACTAAGGACTCTAGATTTATGTGGGGTTTTAGCCGACTAGAACACTCTTTTATTTTCTATTCAACTATGGTATTCTCTGAAATTCATTTTATTATGGTTGCTTCTGTTAACATGTGTTTGCATATAGACCGTTGCATAAGGACTGTTTTCTTGCAAGAGCCCATAGGCCTTTGGTATTCTGCTTCAGTGAACAAGAATGTTAAACATTAAAAAACAACCTTTATTTTTGAGTTTTAGATATATATATATATTTTTAATTGCCCAATTTGAAGTTTTAAGTGATAAACGTGCATTGTAAGCTCAATTGCCTTGTAACCAAATGATACAAATGCTTCATGATTTCAATGGAGAACATGCTGTAGATTTTCCTGTAAATTAGCTTGATCAATGAGTATGTGTGCTACTGAGCTTTAACTAATGTGATCTTCCACTGTAGAAAGTCATTGTTAATGGATCAAATATAGGTACTAAACTATGTTTAAATGGATGAACAGGGATTTTTGCAGTTTTGAAAGCAATTAAGAAATGGCTGCTCCTCAGCCCATCTGCTTGCCATTCAGAAGAGTTGTGATGCAGTGCTTCCTATGCTATAGAATTAAGTTTCAGCTTTCAATGACTGTAGCATGATTCCTTTGTGTACTGTACTGTGTACAGACTTTCCATGTTTTGCACTTTTCTATGGCAAACTTTAACTGCTTTATAAATACTCTGTTGTGTAGTAAGTAGTGGTAGCAGGCATTTGTGTACTGCATAATCAGTTTGAACTGCTAGACTTGCGAAGTTAACTTGGACTAATGTTGTATGTAGCTGGTTGCTTGTTGTAGCTCACATGTGTAAGTACTGTTAAAAGTTACAAAGTCAGCCCTCATTGCACAATGAAAATCACTGTGATCTGTACATAAACCCTAGTAAAATTTTATTGCTGTTTAATTTATGTAATATCTGTCAAATCTGGATTCATTTAATAAACCTTTATATCTTTCTAAACGTTTAAACCTGGTTTGCTTCCATTTATGTTGGGAGGAAGTAGAGTTTCTCCATTCAAAAAAAAAATACAAAAAGGAGAGGAGTAGAGAAGAAACTGTTCCATCTTTTTGCAAGTGAAGTCTTTCCAGAGCAAGACAGAAGTGGTGTGGAGGAAGCACCAAAGAGTATATTTTCCAATTCATTTCAGGTAGTGCACCAACAATGAAAAGTGTTAACTCGGACTTCTCATTAAACTTTGATTATATGACCCTAATTGCTTTGACATTTTCACAACTTAATGACCTGAACACTGTCCAGAACACTGTTTTCAATCTGTTTCTTTAAGCATCAAAAATATTCTTACTGATGTCAGGCACACTTAACTAAACCCTGATTTCATCTTCCATCAAGAACTTCAAAAGTGCATTTTTAACAAAATCTGTTTAGCTGGTGGTGTTAAAATATTTCTCATGGGCCAGCTGCATTTTCTTACCCACTAGATAGCTTAGTCTTGCAGATGTAATTGTGTAGACATAGAACCAACTGGATACAGTCTGAACTACTTGAGGGTTCTTAGAAGTACAGAACTTTGTGCCTTCTTTCTGCCTCGTTTAATTCTAAATTTTGTGCTTTGACATTTTTCTCTTGTAAACCGTGATGTCACATGCTTCAAGAAACTGCTAATGGAAAGCGAAGGAACACTGCAGTGAGCCCTGGCAAGCTTTTAGTCATGTCTTTGACATCAATCAAAAGAACCGCTAAGTTAAAACATACCACATTTTTGAACATTATCAAGTGTCCAGGGTGTTTGTAAAGAATTTGGTTTGACATGTTGTTCTTACCCCGGCCTTTTGCCATGTGGTAGAGTTTTTGTTCGTTTGTTCTAACCTGAGTACTTCATCTTTTTTCATTGTATGTGTAACTCTGGATCAAAGTAACAAAGGCTATTTTAAATATGCTTTTTCAGTCACGCAAGGCAGATAATTTTTGCTGGTGTTTAATTTTGTCTGGACCATACTCACATAGCACTTACTACTTCCAAAACTTTCTCACTTGGTTCATTACACCTTTCTACTGTAAAACAATGATAAAACATCATTTGACAAGCAACCACCCTTCCTCGATCCACTGTTAACCAGTAACAGTATGATACTATAACAAATGGTTGAAAGCAGCTGGCACTGTTGCAACTCTGGTCCTTGCCCAATACTTTGTGAACTGGTATGTAATTCACATGTATAGTTGGTATATAATTCACTTTTTCTTGTGCAAACTCCTACTATCTGCTACACTCTCAGGTTGAGAATTTAGGCAGCTCTTCACAGTGGAAGTAAAAGGCTCTTCTGTCCTCAACAGAAGAAACTTGCTTTCCTTTCTCTTTCCCACTCTCATTTTCCATCTACCCTTCAAAAGAATGCGATGAATTAATGTATTTCAAGCTTTGTATTTATCCTTCAAACCAGGAACATTGTAAAATTTTACGAAGTTGAATTGTAAGAATTTCTTTCAAAGAATTCAAATTTATCTAGTTTATCTAATTTTGTGCAGTAATATTCCAAAGTGTAACAACAGAAAAATTCAGTGGTAAGTATGGCTTAAGTTATCAGCTTGAAGTTATGGTACAGTTTTATCTGATTTGCTGCTTTTGTTTCAGTGCCAATAAGAGGGAGTTGTTGGGGTAGTTGAAAGTCAAACATTTCTTACTGCATCTGTAATTTAGAACACAGGCCACTGAAGTATCTTGAGAGAAATCCCAAAGCTGATGATATAACCTGAAGCACCAGAAATGCAGGCCTATCTTACTTTGAGTATGTGAAACTCTTAAGGCACTGTGCAGGTACTGTCTATGCTGTATATCATAGATATCTTGAAAAGTGTAGTTTGTTCCAGCTTAAACAATTAATCAACTTGAGATTTTTTTTTTTTCTCCTTGTCTCCAGCATATTCTGAATTGTGGTAATAAAGGCAGCAAATAGAAGAGAGAAAGCTTGAATTGGACCTCAGTCCAAGAAATAACTTAATAGGCCTGAACATCATGTACTTGTACATGTTCTGGCTCTATCACTGAAGGTTGTAGAGGAAATTGTGCCTATTAGAGCTTTATGCTGGCTGCTAAGCTATAAAGTGCTCTTCTTCCCAGTATTGTATTAGAAGAGAGAGTTGTAGGAGCCACAGTTCATTTCAACTTCAGTGAGTATTTAGTCTAGTTTAGAGAGTCCTTGAACCTAACAGAAGGACAAAAATTCTTTACAGTCATCATACTCTTAGGTTTCTGTTCTGTAGGAGTGTCAGCTATGGAGAGAAGATGGTTGTGCTTTGAATGCTGCTACTGTTGTATATCACATGAAGAATACAGCAGCTCACTTGGTGCGTCAGGCTTGTTTCAGAGCCTAAACTTACCTTGAAGGACCAAGTCTTTACAGCACCTTTGTGGGAGTGTAATTGAGCAGCTAAGCAAATAATATCGAGCCTTAGAAAAACTGTGAGCTTTTCAATAGCAGCTTTCTGTAAGTCCATGTATCTTCAGAAGTTAGGCATTAAACAGCTCAGTTTTTGATTTAGGGTACAAAAATAAAATATTTTCTGCTCTTCAATACTTCTGAAGTTTGGTGAACAAATGTCAGAAATATGGAGTATTTCAAATAGTGTGTGCAATACCTATTATTATCTCTGACCTGATTTTAATTTCTCAGTGAAAAATGTAAGTTAATTTAGGTTCTTCTAATCAAGGTGTCTGTAAAAATATTTAACAGAAGTAGAGCAGCTAGACTGTATTAATTATATTAAAACCTTCACAAGTGGAATGTCTCTCTACTGATTTAACAGTTTCCTTTGAGGTATGCTGACTAAATTAATCAACATTCTCCTCTTAAATTTTGGTCAAGCTTTTACTTATTCTAGTAACACATTATACAAAAGATAAGCACCGGTAAGTAAATAGCTGTAGGTGAGTTATTTCATTTTTGTGTTAATAAAACTGAGCTGGGAGTACCTATGTAAATGCATTCTTCAGGAACAGCAAAGTTTATTCCAGGTTAATACACTCATGGTTTGAACATACTCAGATTTAGGATTTTTCTTACTTGCCTCTCTAAAAGCAGCTCCACAATCCTGTGCCTTGATGCTTGCTTCCTCCTGCCAGTTTGCCATCATCTGCATAGAAGCAGTAAGTGAGCCCATTAACTCAACTCATCTATGAGAAATGTTTCCCTGCTGTGAACTTCGGATTAAAAGCACAACTTCTACTTAGTTGATCTGAAAAAAAATTCCAAAAACTTGAGTGTCACTGAGGTCCTTCTATTGTCTCTCTATGCATTTGCCACTGGGGAGCAAGAATATTGCAATATGCTGTAAAGTAACACAAAAATCAAACAGCTTGTTTTGAATCCATTTTTAAATATTTCCATGAAGCTCTTGTGACTCATTTAATCCCCACCAAACTCTTGGTGATTCAAGAAGGAAAGGATGGTGGTTGATCACTTAAGTAAATGCTGTTAGGGAGTGAGTCTGTTATTTAATTGCACTGGCCATTAAGGAAAGGGAGAATTATTATTTTTTTTTTTCCTAGGCAGACCATCAGTACATGAGTGAGCACTACTTTTGAGTCAGGTTTCTTGTTGACCTGGTTTTGAGACAATGAATTTGTGGATTCTGAAAATGGCAGTGAAGTCTGTGTAGAGATGCTGTAGATTCTGACAGTCATTAACTGTGTAAAATGTTATACAGCTGGTGGTTATTTACATGCAAAATAGGACAGACTTGAAATTAGTTTCACAGGTATCACAAGGTGTCAGGGGTTGGAAGGGACCTTGGAGATCTTAGTCCAACCCCCCTGCCAGAGCAGGATCACATAACCTAGCAAAATATCTCGATTTTTAAAAAACTTTAATATTCTGACTCGGCAGACAAAGAAAACCTGTGCATTCAATTTAAGAACAAAATATTAAAAAAAAATTAAGATTGGAAATAGAGTAATATACTGTCTGAATAAACAGGTATCAGATGGTGGGTTTATTTCATTTCTTCAGCTGGGGTTTAAAACTGGAAGCTATTGAATGAGGAATAAAAAGAAGATGGCACCCATTCCTCTCTTCCACCCACATCAAAGAGTGAAGCTGAGATACCTACAGGGCATTTCTCAAAACTGCAATCCAGGTCACAGTGAATGCTCCATGGCTTGTCCTCTGTTTTGTATTAGACAGATTTTACTAGGGTGTTTTCCTTAAAAGAATTGGAGACGTGTTGGTAGTCACCTCCTGAAAACAGTTTGTTGGTTGCTGTCATTTATTGATACTCTGCTGTCTTACTACCCACAAAATTGGTGTTCACCTGGATGGAAAAGGAGCAGCTGATTTACTAGTGTTAACTGTATCTTTTTTTGGGGGGGGGGGGCTGGGGTTTTTTTACATTCAAAATTGCTAAGTACCTACATAAAACATTAAACAGCTGAAGTTTGATATGTGATATGTCATGTTTTTAAGCAAAAAAGGCATTACAGCTTTAAAATATGGGTCTTTTTCACTCTTCTTGTTCCTGTATGTCTACTAAATGATACACATGAATGTCAGAGGAAGAGTGCAGTTGCCAATGCAAGCAAGTTTTCAGCATCTGGGTTTTCTTCAGATGTCTTTTCATAGGTAATAAGTTTATCAAGAGGATAGGATTGATGGAGTTGGAATAGCCTACATTAAGGATAACTTGTCAGCATAGGGGAACAAACTTCTACTGGTCTTGTGGTGATTGATTTTGAGTTGTAAAAGATTTTTCAGATTTCCAGGTATAAAATAGAAGATGATTAAATGATCAAACAGTGGAGTGATGATTTTTGTTATTGTAATTAAAAAATAAAAACAAATAGGCTTTCTCATCATTCCAGTACCAAAATCAAGAACAGTACTGAAATATATCCTCCTTATTTAACTTTGTTATGGGACTGTGTCAGGTTTTATTTCAAACAGTCAGCAGTAGTAGTAAATAACATGATAAAAATGCAAATGAAGAGACCTTATAATGTCTTTTAAGCTTATAGTGTATTCTGTACACTGAGTCAAGCTTTCATCCTGCTTGAAATAATTCAGACCATAACTTTTTCTCTCTTAACGTCTTTAACTAATTTTAGACTGGCATAGCTTCAAGCAGCTAAAAAAAGCTGCAAGAAGTTTATAGAAACAGTCAATGAGTTTGAGAATGTATGTTGTCCAAAACTGTGGAATGTTTGGTGGTTGTTTTTTGTTTTTCTCTGCATAGGGCCATAGCATATGATGTATTGGAAGGAAAAATACAAGCCACCTTGAAAATCAGGTTTGAGTTACAATATAGTTTCATATACTGCCAAAAAGTTGTTGCATTTCCTGTCTTCTTTTAACTATGGCTGTGTTTTTCTGTATTGTTTTGGAAGTGCTTGCTTCATGTTCAAGCTTGTTTCTCTGTTGCCCTGAGGGTGACATTCAGTGGAGTTCACTTCTGTTTATTCTGTTGAAAACAGTCTGATTCTGTTTCTTCTCAAGGTGTTAGGGGAGATAGCATTACATTACAGATTGAAACAATGCATTATTGTGAGTCACGTGAAAGGCTATGAATGTGAAGGAGCCATACAAAAGAGAGAGAAAAAGCCCTATCATGCTGGAGTCTTTCAAAGGATTTACAGTAACATGATTAAGTTAAAAATCTTTAAAACAAGATCTTAAGATACACAGCTTAAGGATCAAAGATGATTTCTTCTATTAATGTCACTCATTCCATCTACCCAATCTGTCTCATTTTGCATGTTTTGAATAGGAGGAAGTCAGTAAGTAGGGATGTGTGTAATGGGCTAGAAAAAGAGGGTCTCAGGTAAGTGAAAAGTAACTTTCTATAAACTGCTCTGTAACACTGCATAACAAATGTTTACCTGTGGAAGAAGTGTGGGGAAAAAATATATCTGCATTGCATTTTTTTTGTGGTATCACCACGGCACATTAAGGCGGTGTTCCTTTCTTTGGTCAGGGTTTTAATCTTTGAAATTGGAAAAGGGACTATGCAAAATAAAAATCTTCAATGCCTATTTCCTTCGATACTGTATCCTCTTACTTCTATAAGAATAAAATCTAAACTAAGTTAAGAAACTCCACCACCCATGAAGCAGTTGATTTAAGGCAGATGCAGTGTCTAGGGGTGGAGAGAGTACTTGAAACTGAAGAATAGCAATGTGTCAGGAATGGGGGAGGAAGTGTTATTTCCTTGATTTTGAAAGTTTTTTATCTGGATCTCATGCTCTGTGCCTTATGTTACACCAGAGGGACTCAGGACTTCAAAGGTCAAATCAGGTAAATTAATGTGGAGATGGGGAAGGAAATATGTCAGAAAAAATTTAACTTTCACTTGACCATTTCACAGAATCACAGGATAGCTGAGGTTGGAAGGCATCTCCGGAGGTCATGTAACACCCCCACCCCCATACCACACACCCCCCACACACCCCCCCAGGGTCATGCAGAACCACCTAGAGCAGTATTTTGCATTCATCTCAAATGACAGTTTTTTAAACTGTCCTCAAAAATTAAGAAAAATATACAATGCTAATTTTATTTCACTAAAACTTAAAGCATTTATTTTTAGATTGTGATTTTTTTTTTCCATTTTAAAGTTTACCAGTCAGCCACCAAACTAATAAATTTGTTGTTCTCACAACTTTAACTTCAGCAGGGTTGAAATAATGTGCTAAGGACTTTGTTCAGTTCCTTGTCTTCTCTAATGCTCTGGAAGGAGTGTTAACCTCTCTGGACTTGATCACAGCATGGTGGGGGTTGGAAAGGACTTGTGGAGATCTAGTCAAACCCCATGGTTGGACTAATGGAGCTCTAGAATTATGAAATGGACTATGTGTTGATGACAGCTGCTGCACACTGGTTGCTTTTAACAAGCAAGTTCTTCTCTGTGAAGGTGGTGCCAATTTTCTGTCACTATAGACAAATTTGGATTTTCATTTGGAAGAAAACCAATTTTGTATTGTCAACCAGCTCATGGTAGAAAGTGTTACCTCTCTGACTTCCACATATAGAACCAAGTTTCCAGCAGTTCATAAAGTACTTTTGTATTGGAGGTGTTCTAAGATGATCATGCTATTTAACCTCATTTTTATCAAGTCTAGAAAGGTAGTGTGGCCCTTCTCTGGCTGTGGGAGGTATATTGAAAGCAGTGCAGGACACAGCTCCTTGCTAACTGAGGGACAGGAGACTGGTGTGCTCACTTGTTGCTGGATATGCACCGAATCCAAAGTGTATTGGATGCTGCTCAAAATAATGCTTCTGTCAGATAAAAATTTATTTCCACCCTGTTCTTTCTATGATGATGTGATGAGATGGCAAAGTGAAGTCTTGTAACATTGTACTTGCATTTCCACCAGACGTGGTTTTCTGGATGATTCATAAACACTTAGGAGCTCCCGTATGGCTGGAGTGTGGAAAGGGAATGCGTCACCACAAAAAGCCCTTCCAGGAACCATGAGCCCAAGCATGATTCTGTTTAGCTTGCCAGCCAGCTCTTTCATCACAGGCAGACAAGAATGGAGCACAGTGAGACATCTCGGAAAAAGAAGACGTTACATCGGTCAGGAATGACATTCAAGGCAAAAGGTGGAGCAGGTTCACGTCTGTTCCTTGGGCTGGGTGAGAGAGCTGTGCAATAGGCCTAAATGCATAGACCTGTCTGCACCCACACAGTTTTGTTCAAGCACCCCAAATGTATAACTACCATATTGCTCATGCAGGGAGCCTCATGTCAACAAAATAATTCCCTTTAATATTTTGGCTTTTACTAGTGCAGACTAGATCTCCATCCTCCTCCACTGAAATATGTGTTGTGGGAATTGGCCTGGGTTATGTTTAATTGAAAACAGAGGAAGACTGATGCCATTTCCAAGTAATGCTTTGTGATATACTCCTTTACTTAGCAATCACTATATGTACATACAACATTAACACCATCTTCCAACTTTTTATCTCTTCTTTTGAAATACCATTTAATGAAAAAGAAAAATATTCTAGACAAAGTTAAGAAACATTTGACCACTGTTAATTAACAGAACCTGAATTGTTCTTTCAGTGATAGGAGGACAGAGGAAGAATTGTCCTCCTAAAAAAAAATAAAATGTCAAGAAATAAAATGACCACAGAAGTACTTTTATAGTATACTCCAGAGTAATGTTACTTATTTTTAAACAATGGTAAATCATTCAATTGTTGCAACCAGGCTTAGTTCCAAATAGTACTAAATATGGAGTTAAAGAATTGATCTTGAAAAGGTGTGCAGGAAAAGCAAAACACTCTTCCTTTTCCATTTCGAATTTGAATTGAAGGGAATCCAGGCTCCTCTTTAGTTGACTTGGCAAGCATTACTCCCCCGTGTCCTCTTCTCATATGAAAAGCATGAATTTATAATCCCACGTATGTTGTAGGAAAAAAAAAAAAAAATTTCTTTAAAAATGAGCCACAACATTCTTAAAAATATTTTGACATTTTTATATTACTGTACAGAAGTGATTGCACTTTCAGATTGCTTTATTTTGAATACAGTGGGTGTTGCCTTCTAATACTGCTGATCACAATGTTAGAAATATAATAAATAGCAATAGAAGCACAGCAAGGCACTGTGAGGTAACAAGAGCATCAGTGGTCATGCTCCAAGTGCTCTGATTCTTCCCGATGGTCCTGATTCAAGGAGGAGTGATACATAAATGCATGAGGAGAGGGAGGCTCTGTCCCAAGAGTTTAAGTAAATGGCCAAGGAGCTTCAAACTATCCTTAGATGAAAGGAGGGGACCTTCTCACAGACCTCTGGAGGGGCTATGTCTCCACCTGTGTGGGGCATCAAGGATTTCTTTGACACATGAAGTGTGGACTTGGAGTATAAGGAGGTTCAACGGTTTTGATACCTCAGTCACAAAGTTTTTGTATTCTAATACAAATACATGGGTTTTGATACTTCTTTTTCCAAATAAAAAAGTCTGAAAGTGACAGCATCAGTGGGGTCTGTGATGGTAGACATCCCTCACAAAATATAGTCTATTTAACTGGGAGGCATCTAATGGGAGCATTTTCAAAACTAAAGGTAATTTTGGTTTTCATTTGTTTTACTGATATTTTCTAAGAAGATCTAACTCACAGTGGCAATTGTAGGGGTTCTTTTTTTTTTTTTTCAGATTAAAACTTTGCAGCTGTTTAACTGAGTAATCATTAAAGATTCCCTGTTCAGGTAAGTCAAGGTCATAAAAGTAGCTCTGATATGATATTAGAAAGCTGTGATGTTGATATTCCTTGGCAATCTTTTTACATTGCCTTTACTCACTGAAAAATAGATTTGTCATCACACTAATGGCACCTGTAAATTTGAGTTTGGAAAGATCTTCTGTAATGGTTTACGAGTTTCAAAGCACCAAGATCAATTTCTTCCCGTGTCTGCAAGTCCATCTCCCTTAAGCCAGTCTTAGGTTGTTAACATTGTAATGTAGAAATATTAACATCTTTTAAATGGGTGAAACACTAATTACTAATTTTCAATGTGTAAATAGGCATTTTCAAGGGGAAAATGTATAGTACATGGGCTAGCACTAAAGTACTGTAAAGAAAAAAAAAAAAAAAAATCCAAACCTGAATTAAACTTTCTGGTTTTCATTTTAAATAGTCTCCCAGGGAAGTAGCTGAGAGACAAATTAAGGACAGAATGATTTGATTCGTAAGACACTTCAACACATGATTTCACAAGACAAGAAAAACTTTTACTAATACACCAAAATATTTTTGTATCTAGGTCCCATATGCAATCATTAATAAAGTGTGATTCAACAGGCTGAAAATGCATCATCCTTGCATACAGTGACAGTGCTATGATCCATTAAAGAGCTTCTGCAGACCTTTTTTGGTTTGAGCTTTCCACACTATCCTAAATCATGCCCAAGTAGTGGGTAAAAATTTCCTTGAAGACCTGCAGCATCCTGGATTTTTGCATGCTGTCAGACACTGTACTGAAGGGAGCCTGGCACCTTGAGTTACGTATTTCAGCTCTAGTCAAGGTTTAGTACCTTCCAGGTTATTCAGCATCCACCAGGGGCAGTTGCTGTAAATCTTCTTGGTACAGCCCAGGTGGCCAACTATCCTGGGCTGCACCAAAAGAAGTGTGGCCAGCCAGTTGAGGGAGGTCATTCTATGCCTCTATTCCATTCTAGTGAGAGCCCACCTGGAGTACTACATTTAGCTCTGGGGTCCCCAGCACAGGAAAGACATGGGGTGGAACAGATGATTAAAGGGCCTGTACAGGTTCCTTCCAACCCAAAGCAGTCTATGATGTCTGCAAGCATCTGCTGGCATTAATGAAGTGGAATGAGGTGGATGTGTGAACCCTGTTGCTGTAGGGAAGACCAGAAGGGACAGGGACCTGCTGGCTGACACAGAGCAGTTATCTCTACCCATTAACACCTGCTTACCTCAGACACAGTCTGAAAGGACATTTTCAGTAAGAACGTTTGTAGTGGATGTGTCAAGGCATCCCACTTCGCAACACACAAACCTGAACACCCACACATCTCCCACCATTCAGCAGCCTGTTTCTGTAACAGTAGCATAAATACGGGAGGCATAAGGAGTGGTCTTTTTCCATTGTATCTGAGTAAGAGGAGAGTCTGTAAGCATGGTCCAAGGGAAAGAAAGGGGGGGAAAAAAAAACCCCAGACTTGTGAAGTAGATCTTTGTGGTCTGTGGTTTGCACAAAGATGTTAAATAGCAGTCAGAGAGAGAAAGCAGAGCCCTTCCAGCTAGCTGAGGGAAGAGGTGAGATCTGAAAGAGCAACGGGGTAGGAAAGGAAAGCTGTCACCAAGCCAAAAAGAAATAAAAAGGAATGATGCTGAAAGGACTTAAAGGAGAGATTTTATTTGTCTCTTGGATGAGGAAGAAAACTCATTAGAAAGTTAAAATATTTGTAATGTGTTTTTAGCAAGTTGCTCCCTGGGAGTAGGCCTGTTCTTATGGTGTAGGTTGATCTGCAGAGAAATCCCTTTCTCCCAAGGGGAGCTGAGGGGCGAAGACAGACCCGTTTCACCCTACCCAACTTCACAGCGATGCAATTCTGTTCACTTCAGCAGGCAGGGCGTCTGTTTCTGGTGGCTGTTGCTATCGCTTTAGCAAAGCTAATTGCCCTTCTGGAAACCCATGCATTCTCTAGCTCTGGAGGCTGTAAATGCAGTTGTTTCCCTTCTTGCACTCCTCTCTCTTCTCTTTGTTTTTAATTAATACTATTTTACTATATCGTGGGTAACTTAACATACATATTACTCTAGTTACATATGTAATAATATAGGTTTCTCGTCTTCACTGTCACAGATTTTCCTGCAAAAACCAAGCCTACTTATGAGATATCGGTTATCCACTGTGCATCACCAGAACTGTAAATTACAGTTTGTTTCCTAGTATAAATAAATTATTTAATCTCATTAGCTATAGTAATTTTTATAGTGAGACCAAATATTATTGCTACCAGGGCTGCATCTCCTATAGGTAAATGTGTCAGGTACCTTTGCCTAGCACATGGTATATCCATGTAGGTACATCTTTGTACCTAAGAGCTTTGATTACCATGTGGGAATTTATATTTTTCAGTGCTCATGGAATAAAATTTGGTAGAAATACTGTGGTGGAAGGGAAGATTATTTAGAGTCAGGGATACCGAATCTTTTTCTGTAGCCAGAGGTAGAGAAAACAACAGAAAAATTATAGTACAGGGTAAGCAAGCAATGGGTTTTGCAGGCTAATTACTAATAACTAGCTTTTGCTGTTAGCTGAATAAAACCTTTCTGGGAGTCCTAAGATGGTTTCTGCTCTTTCTTACCTGCTCTTGTCTCTCTATCCTTTTTCTGGCTTTTCTACAGAACTGCTGTGCCCACTTTTGCAGAATGATAGTCTGGTGGCACCAGTATGGGTCAGGAGGAGTGAAGCAAAGATCAGCATAATTATAGGGGAATTATTTGGAAGACCTTAAAATGAGATTCAAAATTCTGATGGGATAAGCTTAGAAAGAGAATGTTCTAAGTTCTTAGCATGTAAATCACGGCAAACCTTGTACTTGCTTTTAAGGTCTTTTTTTTTCAAGCATAAAATGTCATACCCTACATAGAGCTATAATCAGATCCTGTCTGATGTTGGCAAAAGAAAAAGATTTTAATTTTTTTTATTTTATGACCCTACAAGGTCAAGAAAGATCCTACTAGTGTAAGAAGAGATGTGGGGTATGTGGTAACTCACATAGTAAGAAATACTGGAGAATTGGCAAACTGGCAAAAATTAGGTGTGTATCTGAAAAAGCAAGTGCTTCTGCTAGAAAATACACATATTGCTGTCACGGGGTTGACTTTCCTCTCCTTTCTTGATCTTAGGCAGGCACACACAGACACACAGTATGTCTTAGTCTGAGTGAAAGTCTCAAATCCTCTCTTACAGGTTGGCACAGACAACCATGAAAGCAGAGTCTCCCAAGGATATGGTGTTACTGTCATGCTTTGTAAACAGAGTGATTACTTACCCCCCAAATGAAAAAAGAAGTTCAGAGACCACCATTTACTTTCTCATCTCTGACCATGCTTTTTCTTGAAGCTAGGTGATGTTATAGGGGCAGGGATCTAGTATGAATGGATGAGGAAGAGAGCATAAGCTCAGGGGTTTGCAGCATGGTAGGGTGTCTTAAGCTCCAGCCCAGCACCAGATATTATTTCTATGCAATGTAAACCAGTCTAACTGAGAAGCACATATCCCTGCTATCTCAGCATCTTACTTTTCTAGTAGTTATTTGTAAATGTACACTTGGAAACTTTATTTCTAGTCCTGAGCTTTCAGGATAAAAGACCTTGGAAATACTTAATGTTCTTCTTGTTTATTAAATTTCTTTTGTTCCTTTATTCCTGAAGAAACTGAAAGGAAAGAGAATAAATAATGAAAAAGAGGTTACTAATATAATTATATAACAATCAAGATAATAAACAAAATGCAAACAGCTTGAATAATTACAGCTGTGTTGCCAAGTATCGGCAGCTTGGCTTACAGAGTTTCACTGTCTCCATCCACCTAAAAACTGAGTCTCCAGAGACAGTGCTTATGGAAGGGGAGCTTGTCTGCCTCTCTGCTTTTCCACACTCCTCATTTCCAAGGGGGAGTGCCCCACACAGCAGGATACCAGCATGGAGCCCCATTCCTTGCTCTCGTGAGTAATTTTAATCCTCTTCCAAAGTAGAAACAAACAGCTGTGAGGTAGGTGCAAACCATTTACAGTAGGTCATATGTTGAAGGGTTGCTGTGCCCTTTAACAGTTGTGAACATGGTGCTGATCTATTAGCAGTTACATGCAATATGTTTGTAGCAGTGCTATAAGTGATATAAATGGGGATGGCCAAAGCTCCTTCTATCACTAAACGTTCTCCAGCTTTGGGGTTTACCCTTGCATTGTGTTACAAAGGCTTTGGCCAAACTAATTTATTCCCCAAGGAAGCTAAGCGCATCTCCCTCAGCCATCACAAAGTCCAGATCAGAATCATATTTCTGGACAATGTGCTGGACTCCTGGCCTCAGGCCCAGCTGCTTTGGCTGGCTGGGGACGCATATAACAGCCTTGAAAGCTGCCCTTAACACATTGTGAAGTAAGACAGAGGAAAATGGCTTTTGCCCATCCTACAACACAGCAGTAAGGGGAGATGGATGTACCAGATCCATCTGGGGCAGATCTTGATGGTGCCTAGGGTGAAGGAAACAGATCACTCCTCCCATCCCTCAAATATCTGCTCCATTGATTTGATCTGATTTTCCCCTAGCATGAGAAATTTAGAGGGTGGAAGCTGAGATCATTTTCTGATAAAGCAAAAACATCTGTTAACCTTGAGTGCTGTCATGTCTGCATCTAGCAGCCAAGAAACCTCCATTTCTGCTCCTCATTATCACTGGGCAATACTTTGATCAGGAGGAAAAGTCTAGAGAAACCAGATTTATGGAGAACAGAGCTTTTCTGGTGTGAATCAAAAGTGTGGCTGCTCTCGCTCAGCAGTGAGGTGCATTGAAATGCAGGTCTTCTTCACTTGCTCAGTGAATTACTTGTGCATTGTCAGTCTTGCAAAAAGGACTCTGAGAGGGAAGGAATTTCTGTTAAATCAGTAGCCAGAAAATGGACCTGCAAATGGCAAACCAATGTCTTCTCGGAGTTACTTTAAATGTTGATATTTGTAGGGGATTTTTAGTGTGTATGATGATCCCAGCTGTCACCACATAGAAGTTCTGTATTGTGAAAGAGGAACATCTGAGTAAATAAAAACATTGTGGTTTTTTCAGTTCAAAGTTATCTGTGCAATCCTATCCATATGGGATTCAAACTGAGAGTTAGTTATCTTAACCAGTAAAGAGAAAAGTCTTAATTTGGGATGTCCAAGACAGTAATTTCAGGTGTCACTCTCTCAGATCTAAAGGGTAGACTCTCCCAGGACTCAGACAATTGGTTCCCTGGCTTCCTTTCCCTGTTTATTAGAATGACAGACAGTCTTAAAGCTTGCTTTGATATTTAATTTTTCATATATCTGTTCCTGAATCTTCCCTCTAAATTGCCTGAGATGTCATTAATTTTTCTGAAATTCATGGTCTGGGACTTCTGGGATACTTCTCTTAGTATCTCTAATCAGAAACATTTATAACTGGTATCTGTTTGTGTACATTTGGTTACCAAGAAATTAGAGCAGAGAGACAACATCTAGTAAATTATTTTTATTAAATCCTAAATACCGTGTTCAGAATGGAAAATGGAACATTTTGCAGTGAAGTCTCCGTTATCTAACAAATCACCAATGATGTAAATAGGATTTTCTACCTAACATTTCTATGGGTGTGCAGTTGTTACTACTTCAAGGTGTTTTAAATACATCTCAACAGCAATGCTAACAGCTGTCTACAGGAATGTAGAATGCAGTTATTATTCAGGAGATCTGACTGAATTTGGACTTGGTCCTTGCAATTTACTGTAATTATGTGACTGCGAGAGGTGCTGGTAAATGTTTTAAGGGTCAGCGAGAGAGAATTTAATTATATCATACTGACAGTTATTTTGCTTTCCACGCATAAAGTATTAAGTGTTAAAACTCTTGGACTGATTAGTATAAAATCAAGATTAATGTCTTACCGTACTGTAAAGAGAAGGAAATGTGGGCATTGTTAGCAAAAGTATGAACCCTGATAAACTAAACAGCTATAATCCTTTTGGGGGGAAGGACTAGGATAACAGAATATGACATTTGTCTTGGTTAATGAAAAAAGCTTTATGAAATAAACCAAAATTCAGATGTGTGATCACTTCAGTATGACATCATATAGGCGCTAGCTGCCTCCACGTATCTTCACTGTACGCCTTATATGCAGAGCTCAATGTGGAGTGGGGTGACTGGAAACAGCTGCTTGGCCTCAAGTATTCCAGATAGCAGCTTCTCAAAACAATCTGCTGGTGAGCAGAGAACTTGTTGTGACTAAGTCATTTTTAGTGGATGTTTCATCTATTTGTCTCAGTTTCAAAGCTCTGCTTCCTTCAGGATGTCCATTGCAAGGGTCATGAAAGATAGCTAATGTTAATGTTGTTTGCATTATGTATTATTGTTACTTTGTCCCTAACACACAAGTTTACAATCTGTATATGTGTATTTTTCAGTTTTGTACTGTATTCAATGCAGATGGGTTGATTCTGTGACCAGGACTCTCAGATGTGAGTCATGCAAATAATAAATAACAATACCACCCACACAGAAATCTCAGTGTCACGAATATTACAGATTATAGTGATGAGGGAAAACTGATGTGCAGAATGAAATGATTTGCTGAGGGTCACTCAATTAAGTGTTTAAATTCATCCTGCCAACCAAGACTCCTGGCCTCCAAAGCCTGTTTTTTCTCTAAGAAATCTCTTTGTAATACTGCATTAAAAAATGTTACTGTGTAGCTTCTGTTCACATATATCTACATTAAAAAAAAAGAAATATGATAGAATTGAGTTACCAAAGAACAGCTGAGATAACTCTTGACAACCTTCTAAGAACATGTTCCACAGTGGTTAAAAGGAACACATTTCACATCCTGTCACCTACATCAAAGACCAGATCTGGAACATAGATGGGGAAAAGTATTTCAGATTGCATGGAAATCAAGACAAATTCATTGCACTTACAGACTGACTAAAAACTTAATTCAAAAGATTGAGGTAAACACAAACATCTTTTATCTCACTTAAAGAAAAGACACACACTTGTCATATTTCTTGATTTTCTCTTGTCCTTGTGTGCATTTGAGTAAAAGTATTACCAAGAACAAAAATTTTTGAGTTTAGTGCAAATATTGTCGGTTTTTTTCCAACAACAGTGAAGTTACACAGCTTCAGAATTCTTTAGACAATTTTCTGAACATTTTTTTTAGCATCTGCCTGCCATTGTTTTTTGGATATATTGATTAGCAAGTATTTCCTCAACTCTCCACAACACTTTAGTTACAGTATTTTCTACAAACCGCATGATGAAAATGTATATCATTTGGATGAAGAAATGAAACTGATCTTACTTGATTTCCTTGTGTAATGCTGCCAAAGTCTGTAACAGTAACGATGATAATATAATATAAACTCAGAATTTCTTAGCCAAGATTTTGTAATGAAAAAGCATCAAGTTCCACAGGCATTATATGCAGTTGTGTAATTGCTTTGTAGGGACTCTGAGATAGAGCAGGTGTTTGGAAACAGAAATGGTTCAATTTGCCTCATTTGGTGTGTGTTTACACAGTGAAATACTCTTGATTTGTACATTAAAACTGTACAAGAGGCCAAACATACCCCCAGAGTCAATATATGAGGGTGTAAAAATGCAACATAGCTTAAAATGGAGCAAGAGAGATATTTTTTTCAAAAATACAAGGCTTTAGTCCTAAAAACAGAATACTCTCCAAAAATACCAAATTGCAACAAAATATTTACCCATTTCCATGTTTACATCCTAGAAAGCACTATTCAGTCATTAAAATCAATACGCCGATTAATATATCCACACAAACCTCTACTTTTTCTGGTATTTGTGTGCCAGACACTTAAACCAGATTTAGCTGCTCCATTTGAGACTGTCTGCAGAGGAAGAAAACAGGAGCTGTAGGAAGGAACCCACCAGTGACCTATTAGGTTTCACTGAAACTCCGGTGTGGAGAGATTGCAAAACAGGGGAATTGAAAAACCTATGCATCTTTGTGTCCTGGGGCAATGTCTGAACAGTTAATTCAAGCCTTCTTAGACCCATATATACAGTGTTGTATAAGCTGAGAACAGAGATGTTGCTGCCTAGCTGGAGCTGCAGAATTGCTCAGCTGCTGAGAGGATGTGTGAATTGCTGGTATTCCCAGCTGACTTGATAACAGCAGCACTGGTGCCTCCTGCTATTGCCTTGGTTTCACAATAAATATGTAGGTGGTGGGTGGGTGTTTCCAGTCAACTGTGTCTACATGCCATGTTTTGCAGTAGTCACGTAGCTGTAAAAGTAATGAAGCCAGACTTCCCTGATGGCTGTCTTTCCCTTACACTGAAAGCAAAAAAGGCAAAACATTTTGCTTGTACTTCCCACACTCTGGACATAATTTTAAGCACTTTCTTTTTTTTTATCTCACACATCTTAGTTTCCTTTCACACCCCTCTCTATGCAGAAAATACTAAATGCATAGTGAAATCTTTAGACAAAGCCCCAGGTGATGGCAAAGATAGAAATAAATAACCATTACAGGCTTGTGAGGTGTTCTTTGGCCTTTATCAGAGCAAAGACAGCCTCATCTTCCTTTTTTGTTTTCCCTCTCTTCTCTGTGACTTCCAGCTCAGCTGCAATTTCCAGTAGCTCATAATGTATATTAAAAAGATAACTTTTTTTTCTGCTGATTGTGGAAGAGATGGTACAGAGCCTCAAAACATGGAGTCTGGATCTGTTGTGATTGGACCTGCTTTCAGATCCAGGAATGCGAGGTGTAGAGAGAAAAGATTTACTTGATCAGTTTGCACATCTCTGCTAGGGCAGGCACAGCACACTTTTGGTGTTAAGTCTAATTGTAAGCATGGTTTGTACCACTTCCTTTCGTACTTAGAGTTGATCTCATTGTCAGGCAGTTTTTGCATATGTTCAAGTGTTTGTTTTCTTAATTCCATCCTATTACTTCTAATAAATTCCCTCATACCATATTTAATAACTTTTCTTCTTACTACCTCCGACTGTATGCAGACTATTATGCATTTCCCTGTAATCAAACCTTAATCAGCTTGCACATGCTGAATACATTAGGACCTTCAAGGGCTTTGCATGCTGAACAGCTGGCTCTATGTCACAGGGTTTTTCTGAAAGAGGCCAGTCCCTCACACATGCCAGTGACCTGGGACCACCAATCAGAGCTACTGAAGGGTGCTGCAATGGGAGTGTGGCCAGGTGATGTCTGTCCAGGAAGGAAAGGAAGCGGGGAGGAAAGTAAGCAGGGAGAACAGGAATTAATTCCCTTCTAGCGTCCAGGGGACAGCTGGGCATAGGTGACAGGGAAGAGAAACGGAGTTCTGCATTTATCAGATAACCTTCTTCAGGAATTCAAGGGCTGAGAGTGTTGTTCTGAATGAGAAACCTTCCTAAGCATCTCTTCTTCTCCTGGTGGCAAGAATAAGAATGGAGGGAATAAATTCTCATCTCACTATTTCATGACAGACTTCCTCCCTCTCTCCCCCCTTCCTTGTGCCTAATCTTTATTTACTATTACCATATATTTTAGGCTTCTGGAACCTCTAAGATATATATGTTCCATGTGAATTGGGGTGAGGGGTGGCCAAGTGCAATGGGACCTGGTCAATGGTCCTGTGGGACCAAAGGGGTGCTTCCTCCCCAGATGTAGAGGAGAAATAGCCAAAAGGGAAGGAAGCAGTGAGAGGGAAGAGGATGTTTGGATAAGGTAACTATTAATCCACTAAATAAAACAATAAGGATCCCTTATGTTAACTTTAGGTGGAGATAGACAATGCTTTACTGTATTATTCTTCTGGAGAGTTTAGGATATCAGATATTATTCATCCCATTATGTACAGATTTTATGTTATGTTCTGAGTATCTAGAGTAAATAAGATTGTGCCCAAATTACTGGATTTCTCAGTATTTCAGTGGAGGGAAAATTCATCCAATTTGTGCAGGATCCAGCTCAGTTTCTTCTTTGCTTGTCAAGATTTGAACTAACATCACCTCCTCTCCAGTGGATGTACCTCTGAGGAATGCTATGGACCTCCTGCTTAGGTATCTGTGCCTTTCATAGAAATGCTTTTTACTGAAGATAGGGTTTGATTTTGCAACCTGATAAAAAAAAAAAAATAAAAAATTAACAACTACTCTCCTGCCTCACAGTTTAATGTCCAAATCAGTGTGCTATAGATTCACGTTTGCTCTGTATCTCTCCATACTTCCTCTTAGAGGGAGCTTTAAGTGATTTTTATGCACAGCTTCAGTGTGAGTTCTGAGATGTGCTCCCACACAAGCTTCATGGGAACTTTGGGTCTGTATCCCTCCAGGTGGAAAGAGACTTTCAATGCTCCCATACCGATGAATTAATTATGTCCAGGAGTGTGCTGAACAGAAGCTTGCTTTCTTTAGATTCTCCACAGGCTGTGCTTAATGAAAATCTGTGCCTGGACTCACCTTTAGCAGAGATTTCTGGTTTTTAAGGAGGTTTTCCTCACAGTAAAAGTTACTTAAGCACCAAAAGGCATGACTGAAGACACCCTTCTACTTAGTGTTTTCCTGTAAGTTCTTCCCTACTTAGAGGGTTGGATTTTTTAAATAATTGTATTTGAATCTACCTATTTTTTTCCCTTGCATTATGGAGAGAGGCCTCAGTACTTTGCTCACTGTTCCAGTGGGAAACAAAGCACCCAAGTCTGTCTGACCTGCAGGTGGATATTGAGCATTTCCATCTCTGCTGGTTCACTGCAAAGAACCCAGTTTTGTGGGGATTTTTATGTGCATCAAATCTAAATCTACTGTAGTTGATATAAGTAAACTGTACCCCTATTTTTTCTTTTCCTAATAAAAATGTGTCAAAAAATGAAAGCAGCTAAGGTAAAATACAGATTTTACTTTTTTTTTTAATATCTGTTATTGGCAGGTTTGTTTTATAGTTCACCGATTTAACTCTCCAGTTGCCTTGCATTTTAGATTGTTACGTCTCCTGAGTAAGGACCATACCCTCTTTTTGGTTTCTAGCACCCCAGAAGTTGGTAGCACACTTTTAGGTAGTAATTATAGAAAGGTATAAATTAAGAAACATAATCAAGAAATAGGTGAATAGGGCTATCTAGATGACATTGTGTTAAAAACATTTCCATTCATGATATCTTTCCTGGAGCTCATTGTTTTTCTAGCATAACACAGAGTAAAATGAAAATAAATTATAACCTTTTGCATTGTTTTGAAGCCCAGAATGTGACTTAGAAAACCAATTTGGGACCACAATGAAAATGGCTTATTACCAGAGAAGCTGAAGTATCACCAGATTTAATCCATCACCTACTTGTCTGCCAGTAAAATGATGCCTTGTGTTTATTTACTACTCTGCCCTTCCAGTTCTGCATGCTAATGCATACAGAAACATTCTTTTATAAGATTAAAGAAATATCAAGCTGGCATTAATTGGAGAGATTTTGTCCTGTTGGGGAGAATAATAACAACCATACCCCTTTTAGGGGTACTACACACAAAAGCCTTATGACAGGATTGAAATGCTCTGAGGGTGGAGGAAATGTCTGGAAGTTGTTCAATGCAGCCTGGACTTCTTTTCTTTATTTGAAATGAAGGCTGAGCTGTTCAGTCATGAATGAGAACAATAGTGGCTTTTAAAGGAATGCAGTTGGGAAGGTTGGCTTTTATTGGCAGTTTGTGCAAGGTCTGTGCTTCCAGAGTGCTGTCAGATGCAAGTCTGGAGTGACTGAGGAGCTGGACCAGCTCTTTTGTGTTGCGTAAACTCAGATTTGGTCTTGCGGCGTGCAGACAGTGATAGTGGCACCAGCCCAGCAATAATCAAAGGCAGACAGGAAAGAGAAGAGAGTCTCCTCTGAAAAGGGCACTGTAAAAATTGAATTATAAACCAGAATTGTGCAGATTCCACTTGGCTGGGTGGAAAAGACCACTGTTTCTCTGTTGTTGCAGTCAGTTTTTAATTAAAGGTAGATTCTGGTTATAAATTTTATGGCAACTGTGGTTCCTTAACACTTAGGTAAATGACTAAATGTACGGCTTTCCCAAGATTTCAGAAGGAAAGTTTCATACAGTATTTTCTCTTGGCAGATCATAATCTTTTGTAAAACCAAGAATTAAAAAGAAATCTTCAGCAATTTATTGACTTTTACTGATGAAAAATAAGGTTAAATCTGTTCAATCATTTAATATCTCAGTGGAAAGTCACAAATGTGTAGGCAGGAACAAATAGTTCCCAGAATAGGAAAGTGAAAGGCATTGGCCAGGTCAAAGCACATTCAGATTCACTGCAGTAATATCCTGAAGAAGAAAGCCTGGCAGGCAGAACTGTTAGCATTTTATTATTATTTATATTACCACTGCCCCCAAGGACACCCCATTGAGCTAGAATTGCTCAGGCTTGTCCCAGAGCACTTTTGACCTGCTCTCCACCAACTTCTTTTCCAAAATCATGTTCTGCAAGAAGGGCACTGTAAAAAATATGAAATGCAAATCAAACATATTGTTACTAGACTCTTTCATGTCAGATTTTTTAAAAATAGAAATGACCACAATGATGAAAGGGAATAAAGGTAAATCAAGCCTATTCAAAAGAGGTTGTTTCTGAACAGAAGGAATATTTAGGTGATCTAAGTATGTTACAAGGTATTGTGATTTTTCTTTCTCATCTTGCCTTTTTTTTTCTGGGACTTGAACTCCACATTTAATAAGCTATTCTTTCCAAGCGATAATCTTCTTCCAAAGCATACTTTGATGTTATAGGCATTTTCACACACTTAATAGTTAAGTGTTATTTCAGATTGTAACAAGCATAAGGACATATTCCAGATGCATTCTCCCATTTCCACCACATATGTGTGCAGTGAAGTATCTTTCTCTCCTAACATGACAGCTTTATCTCAGAACAAGTTTCTGAAACTCCCACTTAACCTTGTAAATTCCTTAAATGCAGTCATATGACAGTTAGTTTTATATAAAGAGCCAGACATGTATTGCAGGATTTAAAAATTCTTTTTATCCCATTGGGTTGAACACTTTAAATAACTGAAGATGTCCAAAATACCTGTCCAATATTGTCCATTATAGAATCCTGCCATATGCAGGAATATGCTTGTAAAAGGAGAAAAATATATATCTGTGGTTATAGTACATTTGGTAAACAGAACAGGCTATTAAATCTTTTTATTGGTTTTTAAGTTGGAAAGGTTCAATAAAATTAAATCCTTACATTAATCTTGTTTGTTGGTTTGTTTTGTTTTTTTTTCCTTGCAGTACATCTATAAATCCCAGTTAGACCCTACTCTGGTATATTTCTTATTAAGGTAGCCTCACCCTAGAAAGCCCACAGCCTACACTCATAATGCACCGAAGAGCTAGCCACATAAAGGGAGCACGTAATTATGGAAAAACTGAGAAAACAAACAGAATACAAAGAGGAGGCCAGATCTTCACAAGCATTAGCTTTAAGTCCTTGCTTGTCATTACCTATTATGAATAGACTCAATCATGGGCTAGGAACCAGTAATTTGTTTTGGCATTTTTTATCATTTGTTTCCTTAGGTTTGCTTGATACTGACTGAGTGGGAACCTGTAACACATAAAGGCTCCAAAAGCTTTATCAGGATATTGGGAATGAGCTACAAGGGGCACATACTTTACAGTATAAGGATTTTTGTCATTGCCTTCTCTAGGTTCTCTGCATCTATGGTCTGATTGCCAAGTGGGATGATTTAACTCATTCCATCTTTAAGCTATCTGGGAGAAGCAGGCAATACTTGCACCTTCAGCGGCAAGCACAAAGAGGCAAGGGCTTGTTGCACGGTGTTCAGAAAAGCTGGGCTCTGGCCCTGACTCAGGGCTGGATTTCTGGTCTAATTGAATATATGACATTGCTACACAGATTGCGGTCACTTATAGTACTTTACCAGGTTTCTCTACACACAACCACAGAGTGTTTGTGTAAAAGTGCAACACTGTCTTACAGACATTCCTCTCTTTTAAAAACATTTCTGAATTGGAGAAAACTTTGAACAGGCTTTCTGACAATCTGAATTTTAAAGCACACAAGCCACTGGTATCTCATAATTCCACTCACTCTAAAAGATCTATTAACTGCAGCAGTGCATACTGTTTTCTTACAAAAGTTGTGCCAAGTTCCCTATTGATCTAGTTTGTGTTTCTTCTGTACCCTGCTGGCTCTGATCATTTGTTTTATACTGTTTCAGGTAGTCCTGAAAATCTACAGACATTTTACTTAATTTATTGAATAGTTCTTCCACTAGTGCTTGCTTTAGGCAACATAACAGAAAAAGTAAAACAAGTTCTGGGAATACAAAACCAGAAAAGAAGCATGTCCAGAAAAAAACAGTTGTTTAGGACTGTGAGAAAGAAACGATAGAGGAAAAGACAAAAATAAACCCAAAGAGAGGTAAAGAATTTTTTATTAAAATTAGTGATAAGAAAATAACCTGATTTATTGTGCCTTGACTTAAGGACTGCTGACAATATTAACAAAAATCAGTGGTAAAAATGCCTTTTTTTTTTCCAATTCCCTTCTGAATTGCTGTGCAATTCTATTAAAAATTGCACTATCAGCCTTTGAAACTTTGTGTGCAAAAGTTGCATATGAGAACAAGCAGCAGGGTACTACAATCCCCCAACCCTTCTTGTCTTACCTTGCCTCACCTAACCCCGCCTTGCTCCTCCTCTTTCTTTTTCCTGCCTTTGCCTTTTTTAAAAGAGGCCTGTCCTTAACACATATCAAGTACCATCTCTAAAAGGTCAGTAAAATGAGAGGAGGAAAAAGAGTCAGAAAGAAGGTCTGAAGTTTCCCAACCCCAGGATATACTTTTTATGAGAATTATACTTGAGTGAGGCTATGACCTCACTGACATACTTCATAGTCTTGGTTCCCTGATCCTAGGGATTTTTTGAGATGGTGATGGAGTTTCCTACGGAAATCCTTTTCTGTACTTTTCCTCCTGGGAAATGGTGCATACTTGTATCTTTTTCCAGAATGGAGCTGAGGTACCTCCCTATACCTGGGAACCGAGGAGAACTGTACTTATCAAGATACCAGTTAAGAAACAAAAACTGTATTTGTTATTAAATGATAATTTTTGGTCTTTATTGAGCCTAGAAGATGTAGATGTCTCAACAGTTTTGCTTGTTTTCACAGAAATCAGAGAAAATCTCTTTTCATATGAAAAAGATAAATAAATTTAAATTACCTAAATTGTAACCCCCACCACTGCAGCCAGAAATGTTATGTAATGCATTAAAAATGAAAACCTTTATCCAGCTGAAATCAGTATTTTACATAAACATTATAGATGTGGTTTTACTACTTTCCACTGCTTTAATAATACAATAGACCCCAAGCGTAAAGGAGAAGGGTAAGTCAGCATGATGTCTGCTTTATATTGCTGAAATAGCTACCAAGAACAGTAATGAATGTGATCTCAGTGGATGCATTATAAAGCATATTCTAATGAATTTTCCCTTTTGAATAGCCACTTGGCAGATGAACATGGCTACGTAAAAGGGAAAGCTAGAGAAATGATCATGTAACAGTGTCGTTATTAGGATATTGTTGCTAACATTATGTTCTTCCCTGTTTGATATGAAGTCTTCCACAAAACTGTGTTTTAGTAGAATGATTCACTTTCTGATGTCCCTTCCTTGACACTTGGGAAATGGGAAAGAGAAGAAACACATCCTTCAAAAGAGCAACAAATGGAGCGAGAACCTTTGCAATCTTCAAAATCCAGTGATTTTCATACCTCTGAGGATGAGGTGCTTTGTCAATTTTCTGAGAGGGTTCTCTGGGGAGTTCCTCTAAGAGCTTCCACTCAGGTTCTCTGACCTGTTATGCTTCAGTAATTCTCCTCTTTTATTTATGACCATCTTTCTGGAAAAGGAGTCTTCATTTTCAAATTGTCTTAGCTTTCTTAGTGTAAAAAAATATATTCCTTTTGATTTCTGTTACAGCTCCATATATAAAGGGTGGGGAAGGCTGTTATAGTAGAACCAAATAAAAGTTAGTGAAGACTATTCTCCATTTGCACAGAGCATCTGTGTTTGATGATTAAGTTCTTTGCTCTTGTAAACGTGCTGAACTTCACAGAAGACTCTGAAGTGCTTCCAGTTAAACTCACCCAAAAATTCCTTTTCTGAAACCCACGTTTTTAAGGATGGAAGTGAAATCAAGAGCACTGGTCAAGACTGATTTCACTTGAGAGCTTTCTTAGGCGTTCCTGAGATACTCCAAAGGAAATCCATCATTAAGACCATGATTATTGGGAAGTTTATAGCCAAGTCTGCTTTATTTAGGTTGAGATCATACGGGGTTTGGATTATCCGTGCAGAGACCCTTCACTTCATATGCCTACTTGAAAGAACACATCTTCCAAAGCACTGCTGTGGTGCGTAGATTCCCCAGCTCAGACCAGCTCCATCTTAGAGGTTATTCACACCACAGCTGATGCAACCACCTATGTCCTGTCTAAACAAAATTATGTCCCTCTAAATAAAACTGCAATCATGTTTTTTTTTTCTTTGGGGAAAGGTGAAGTTTTGTACTCCAGGTTAAAGAAGTGTATGGTTAGACAGATTTATGCCAGTTTTGTCATTTGGAACTGACTTTGCAATTATTTTTACTGAGAGTGATGCTCAGTCAACATAATACTTTGTTTTATAGATTGTTTCTTAGGATGTTTATATACTGACTTTCTTTAGCTTTGATCCCCTGAAGATTTTTTTTGTATTCAGATGATTTATTACAGAAGACAGAGATGTTTTTTTGATTCTGAAAATCTTATACTGAGGTTTTTCTTTTCTCTGTTTTTAAAAGGATCGATAGAAAGTATATGAGAGAATAGATAAAGGATATGAATGTTGGGATTTTACTTAACTTCTTGCTTGTCCTGGTTTGGGTGAGAACAAACCCTAAACCATGACATTCCTAAGAGTAGTGAAGTAGGCCAAAATCAAAATGAGAATAGAGCTTATTTTTCTTTTACCTTTTTTTTTTTTTTTTTTCCTATGAATCCAGGACCACCATAGCAGTGTGAGAAAACAGGTATGATTCAGAGGTAGCACTTGGGAGGGAAAACAAGTAGAAGACTAGATTAAAAAATACAGCAGGTATAGCTTGGGGTTTTTTTGCTAATACTTCACAGGCATAATTCCAAAGCCATAAAATTCAAAGAAGATAAGTGACAGAGACAGTGGTTGACATTCATCCCAGGGACACAGATATATATAATTGTATTTCAGTAGTCCTTCTTTCCTGAAAACTGACAGTATAAAAACAAAAAGCCTGTTCCCATCCTAGAAACCTTTTTGAAAATTTCATCAATCTAAATGTTTTCTGTTCTCATATGTTCTGGGTAAAGCTGTGTCAAGTATTATGTACACATCAGCTAAAATATTGAAGACACAATTAAAACTTATATAAGGGATTTTATTAAAAAAATATCTTTGAACACAATAATTTCATTAAGGATGCAGAAGAAAACTTCCTACAAACATATACATCTAAACTGTCTTGATTTCCATACAACTTGTTTGTTCTGTTTCTTTTAGTATTTGAACAAATAAACCTTTCACTGCCAAGTAATAGTTTTAACCTCTTCTAGTAAGGAAGAGAAAGCTACTAGGATATAAACTACTTATTGAACCAGCAGTGCTGGGGCCCAAATCTTGTTAGATGGACCAAACCTTTCTAACAATTTTCCTCCACATATTCTAAAAGACCAGCATAACAATTTTATGTCACTTGCTTTCATGTTTCTTTTATAGTTTTATAATTCATTTTGCTGTTCTTTTCTCTTTTTTTTCTTTTTTTTTTCTTCTTTTTTTTTGGCTACTAAATCCTACTTCTCCTAATAAAAATAGTAACAGGATTTTTTAATTATTTTTACTGAAAAGCAAAAGATAGAAATGGGACAGTTTTTTAAAGCCCAGATTCACATGGCTGTAACTACAGATGTAAAAAGGTGAATAGAATACAAGATATTAAAGTGATAATGTTGTCTTTCAACTAGGCTAAGTTTAGGATTCTAGTGTTCTACAGTAAATGAAGACATCACCAACATTGAAATCACAGCAAGGAGTTGAATGTCTCAGACAGCTTTCCATTTAGAGGGGTAACCTCTTGAAAGATTTCCATAAAGATTTGGCAGCTATTTAAAAAAGGGATAAAACAAAATTTACAGAAAAAAAATACACTTCCAGAAATTTCCGGTCTGTACTTATGTTTGCAACTCAGGCGCATATCTATGACAAGGTGATGTTAAGAATTTGACTCATAAAAAAAAAAAAAAGTGTAATTTGTTTTTAGGACAACAAACATGTTTCATTTTTTAGTTTGGAAAAAAAAAATAAAAGGAGATAAGATCATAGATTGTGAGTGATTTTTTTTTTTCCCTGGTATACACTGTAGAGACAATCCTTTTATTACTTTATTTAATAAAACAAACAAACAACAACAACAACAACAAAAAACCAACAAAACCAAACAAACAAAAAATAATAAAAACCAAATCTCAGACCAGAAATGCTGTCCCTTTACTAGATTTCTGAATAGAAACACCATATACATAAACAGGAGAAATACAGAAACTGAAACTCTTCAACACCTTGCAAAACAAGAAATAGAAGAAAAGAAAAAGAAAACACCAGAAGCCAGCATTCACACTGTCTTTTCCAATACTCTTCTCCTTCAGACTCGGGACCAAGTCCAAATCTTTTGAAAGTGAGCAGTAAATGCCCTTTTCAGAATTTACTGACACAAATCTCCATCCATTATCTGCAGGGTTACTTCTGCAGCTCAAACTGTATCTAGTGTGAGTGTGAAGCAGTTAAAAGTAAACCTCTAATGGGCAGAATGAATTTAAAGTATCTTCTCTTTTAATGACCTGTTGCCTTACTTATTTCTTTTCCAATCTGGATGCAGGTTTGGATTCGATGCCTGGACTGAGGAAAATTGCAGCAGCAGAAGTTGTTCATTTATGTTTTCTTTCTTGTTTCTCCTTTTTACTTGTGAACATTCCTTGCCCCTTCCTCTCCCCACTTATATATTACTTGACTTGATTAGCCCTTTTATTTTCCCTAAGTCTTGCTTTATTTATGAACTTTCTGGTCATTGTTTTTACTTTCTACTTCAGGAGCCTCAGGTTAGTTTTGACCCAGACCGGCAGTTAATTATAATTATTATTATTTTTTTTCCAGCATATTTCTGAAACAGTGAAATATGAATTTACTTCTTATAAACCACAGTTTTCTTGAAGTCTGTTATGTGATGATGGCTGGGAACAAGATGACCCAGTGGAGATTTGCCTTGCTGGCAGAGGTCTGACAGACAGTATTTTGTAAGATGATCTCTTGCATAAAATCACAAGCTCTTCCAGATGGCTTTTTTGACTGTGTCTATATGGAAGGAGAGGGTCTAAGAACAGGCATGTGATTTCCAAGACTTGTGTATACTACTAGTAAGCACTTGGCCATACCTGCATCTCAATTTCCCTGCTACTTTTTGTATCTGCCAATGATTATTTTAGTTCACTCCCATGCCTTTGCAGGCCACGTGAGTAACAGAGTGAGCTTTTGGAGCACTAGAGTAGGTCACTGAGGGAGGCTAAGGAGTTTGTAGTTTTTAAGAACGAGTTAGATATGATAAGTAAGAAGTAGGAGCAGCTTGAAGAGGCAGATGGATCTCAGTATCACCTATTATTCTTTCATGATACATCTGGCTATACAACAGCACGCTAAATGTACTGGAGACTGGCTTCTGCAAGGAGAAAAAGCTGTCAGTTCACAAAGTGGTGATCTTGATGAACCTGGATTAAATTTAACAAAGAAAGCCCTCTAAGCAGACCCAAAGAATTCCAGTTCTCTACAGATAAAGGGATCTGTTAGGAAAAGATGAAGTTGCACATTGTACAAACTAATGATTTGGACTGGATTAGGCCTTGTGTCGGATTGGACCTAGAAGAAAGCTCACAAATATGTTGTCACTTCTTCACAACTGGCTTCTGTTTTCAAACATCTTTTGTATTGTCATAGGAATATCTGACATAACTGGCACATTACACCTTACAAGCTGTGCAATAAAGAATTGACTAAACAGGAATAATAACATTACTTTTTAAAACAGGAGTTGATATATACACATTTTTTTAATAGAAAATATTTCAGAAACATTTTGTGGTATTTTATTGAGAAGAAGAAAGTGATTTTCATTATTCTCCTTCTTCATCCTCCCATAGAGTCATAGAAAGAAGTTACTGCTACTCTGTGGAGGTTCTGTGTAGCACCAGTTTGTGGCATATCAATGCACAAGGCTCATAAAATAATTTACAGCTTTCAGATTCTAATATCTCAGGAGAGGCTTTGTTTTAATTTTTGTTTTTTAAGAAACTGTACACCTCTAAGAGTGAAGTGAGAGAATGAGAGAGGGACTAATGCCCCTTAAAGATCATAAAAAGTTTTTTTGAGAAGAAATAAGCATGTTTTTCTGTTTTTCTCAATACTAATGGTTAACAAATCATATATAGATTAAACATACAGTTGCTTAGGTTGCATAATGATGAATACAGGATAAAAAACATGTATATTGAGCAGTCAAGCCATATAGTAAACCAAAGGTGTTTTATCTATAAGCATATTTGAAATCCCAACTGTGTGCATTTGTTATAGCAGAAGTAGTTATAGAATTAATGTAATTTTATATACATAGAAAAATGATACATATCTACATACACAAGCATATGTACATACCTGTCTAAAAATATAACCTAAGTGCTTTCTTCCCAAACTGGGTTCTACAGAACTTAAATAAAATAAATCACAGTTTCTCCTTAAGTTAAATTCTGAAATTCCAGTTCACGCTAAGGATGCTGAATTTTCATCAGCACAACCTTTCCAAGCCCAAACTGGCAACTCTGTAAAAAAATTTTCCCTAAAATATAGTATTTTGAGGGTTGACTATGAAGTAAGACCCTTAGCTGAGAAGTATGGTAATGCACAAGAACTGCTTGCCACAGATATTGGTTGCCTCTGACAGCAGCTATTGTGACCTTGACCAGCAGATGGTTTTCAGATCTGGTGAAGCTGACCATCTGCAGTAATGGACAGTAAGTCCATTTTACTACTTCAGCAATTGTGAAGGTGATATATCCGCCATGGATAAGAATGAGCTCCATGGGATTTTCCTTGGGCTCCAACTTGTGGTGGACAATAGTAATTATAATTTTCTTCCCAGCATCATTTGTATTAAAAATTATTCAACACAGACTGTGATTTGGTGCTAGCTGGGTGGACCATGCCCTACAGCTACCTGAGGCAGTGCCCCTCTGTTAAAAGTAGTGGAAATGGCATTGCCTCAGAAATGTACCTGGCACCAATTCTTTTAAAATGCCTGATAAAGAATATATATGTATCAAATGTGATCTAATACAGCATTGGTATTAATGATACATAGAAATAGCTAATAGAAAATCCCTCCAGAGATATTTTAAATAAGCATTTGGGACTGATGTTCATTTGATTCTTCATTAATGCACACCTGGCATAGTCATTACACCACTCAGCAGGAAGTTCACTGTGCTCCCATCATAATAAAGTGGTGTGAATTACCTTCTGCTTGTTCCTTTTATGTGATGGAAAGCAGGAAAGAAAGAAGCTTTTTGTTTTCATTTACTAATAGTGTTATGGAAGACTTAACATTATTTTCAAAGGAAAAAATGAACCAGAATGAAATATCTTCACTAAAGAAGATATAAACCATCACTACTGCAACATATATGATTGTTTAAATGATATTTCCTTTTATTTTTTTCTGTTTTTAAACCATTCTTGTTTGTTTTGGTTGTGGGTTTTTTTAGATGCAGAGCAAACAATAATTACACAGGGCACATTGTGGAAGTTACAAAGCCTGGTGATGGATTTGTCCACAGAAACTGGGCAAAAAAAATAAAGACCTTTCTAAACTTTCTAAAGTTTTTATTTTTAAACACATAATAACAATGGAAACTTAATTTGCATAGAAGTTTTCAGTGTTTCAGGATCTGTAGGTCTGTGACAGACACTAATATGTGGACACTTTGCAAGTACAGGGTTTGTGTATGAGCAGGCACACCCAGATACTTTGGAACAAGCTATTTTTCTGAGCAAGCTCACTAGAAATGGCTAAATTTCAGGGATGCCAGAAACACTTTCCACATTTCCTAAATACTGTAAGAGACCAGTTTTGAGTTATATGTCTCAGTATGCAGTAGAAATATATTTTACCTCTCAGTTTCGGAATTTGTGCTTTTCCATATAAATTTAAATATTTTATTTGGAAGATATGACTCTGTAATGCAATGAGCAGTGGTCATTTCATGGAAAGTATGTCCAAAACCTGCTTTCTTGTGTTCCTTAAAAAGTCTGGATAACATTCCTGGAACTGTTTTTGCAAATATTTCTACGTAGCTACAGCAGAGACTGTGGTGTTGCCACTAGTTTTTTGAAATTGTTACTTAATTTACTGACTTTCCTCATGATGTAATACAGAGTGAGATAGTGTATGTATAAATATGAAAGATATTTATATCCAAAAAAGGCAAATATTTCAGAATAACTGGAGAATTTCTCTGTTGTAACAGCTGGTTAGTGAACAGCAGTGTTCAGGGCCTAGGAGTTTGGTGGTGAGTTTCTTTGGGAAGAAGTGTTTATGGAGAAATTGAGTATGGACAGATGTTAGGGCTGATTCTAGGAGAGCATTAACCTACAGTGATAATTGATTGTATATATACCAAGTAAATCTCAGGAGGGAAGATGTTTCATCTTCTAAGTGATGTAATTGAGCAAATAGAAACAGATGTCTCCTGTTTCTTTTCCAAAAAAATTCAAGACCCATTTGCCCACTTGTGCAACTGGGAGGTGGGACAGAAAGCAGAAAATGGCAGAAGACATGCAGCAGCAGACTTCCTCTGTGTGGGGCTCTGCAGGTGGCCAAGACTACAGCATGGCTCTGGGGCCTCTCCTCTGCTCTTAGACTAGCAGCAAACAGAGCGGCTGTCTATCAGGGCACCACCATGGCCACCAGTAGGTTTCCAGAGACAAAGTCAGGCCACTCATGTCTTGAAGTAAAGAGCTCCAACAGATACGCAGCCACTGTGAAGGATGCAGTCCTCACACACTTATTAGGGGCTAATTTTTTGTCACCTTGACAAGGTCTGTTGAAGTTCCAAGGTGCACAAGTTGCCACTTGTTTTATCTTTTGTATACTAAAAGTAAAGGTCCAAATATTTACCACTGAAGATCCCAGTTCACTCTCTTCTTCTGTTTTCTTTTTTGGATTAATCAAATCCACTTGTTCTTCACCTTCTTTTCTCAGGTTTTACCAAGCAAACGAGAAAACCAAATCAACTAAAGGAACCCCCCAAAAAACAACAACCAAATCAACAAAAACAATCAAACCAAACCAGAAAACCCCTGGTAAAAAAATTACATGTTTCAGGGCCTGAAATGCATGGGACATCTTTAGTGACACAGACACAAGTGCAAGTATGAAGCAAAAAAAAGTGTCAAATCATGCCTCAGCAGTATGATGAATTTTAGCAGAAACCAAGAAGCAGTCAGGTTCTTTCTTTTGAACAAGAGAAAGTTTCTTATGGGTTAAGGTTAAAATGATTAAAGGATTTCTCAGAATCTTAATCTACACAAAACTTCCAGATGTAGTTACTAGAAATTTCTATGATCCAATCTTATAGCTTTGGAGAGCGTTAAGTTTAGATTAGTGGACCTGTTAGGAGGACTGTGACTGATGGAGCCTTTCTGGACTATAGTAGCTTTCATGTCTCCAAATCTGAAGTAAGTAGTAATAATGTATTTTCCCCAGCTCTTAGATAAGCAGATTACAACATAGTAGGGTAGGACAAAAGTAGAACCTGTTTTTTGATTTCTGTTGAATAATCAGAATTAATCAAGATCTTCAACCCCTTAGGAACATCCAAATCCAGAAGTAAGGACCTTGAATTAAAGCCTTGCTTTAGAGGTCATACAAACAATAGCTTTTTATATTAAAAAGTCTGAGCATCTGGTTTATTTATAGTGGGAAAGATATGTGAGTTGTTGGCCTTTTTTTGTAAAATGTTTAAATTTCCTGTCTTTCTGTATATACTGATACAGCAAGGTCAAACATACTGTATGGGAGATATGTGGAAGAGGAAGTTACCAGGGCCCTATTTTCAAGGAAGAATTTGGAGGACTGTAAGGCACAAGATGAATAGGAAAGGGGTCCGTGCATGGAAGATCAAATTATTAAGACTGAAAGTAAAGAAAAGAAGGAAGAGAGGAAGCTCTGCCTGTCTGGTTATGCAGGACCTACAAGGTTTAGGTATGAACCCACATCTGGGATGTCTGTAGAACACAATGATAGAAAACCTGGAAGGAGAAATTACTGAGGGCCAGCATGCAACTTTCTGGGATTATTTTGAATATGTTCTAGGATTTATATGCCACTGCCATTAGCAACTGTCTCCTGATAACACCAGCTTTCAGAAATATGTGGTATTGTCCATTCTCAGTAGATCACAGTTCAGTAAAAAGACAGTAAAAAGATTTGCCCCATAGCACACACCGAGAGTGACAATCCATCAGTCTCTCTGCAGATGAGTTTCCCAGTGGACCCATCTCATTTCCCTGTCTGTTGTTTCACAATTACTTGTAAGAAGTTAAATGCCGTTGAAATCATTCTACCATGAAATTAAATTTTCAGTTGTTTCCGTGCTGTGACTCTGAAGTTGTGGTAATGGTTATTATAACTAGCAAGATAACCGAAGAAGAATTAACCTGTTAAATACTAAGTAAGAAAGATTTTTTGACATACCACAACATATACCAACCCATTTTAGATATAGTAAATTACAAAACCACCAGTATTTTAAAGAAATTATGGAATTATTGGAACTTAGTAAAGGACTTCTTATTTATAAAGCACAGTGACTCTGTCAGTTCAGGACATAGTACATTATTTTCAGAGCATTAGTTGGTTTTCATCAAGCTGCAGGAAGCAATATGGAAGCTCTTTTAAAGCCTAGGATCCATTTTGGACAAAAATGTTCCCATAGTTCAGGCAACTCTATTTGTTTCACTTTTTTTCTGCCCAACATTATAATGATCATACAGTTCAGTTGTAGTGTTTATTATCTTCTTGGAAATCTCTCAAGAAGTTTTAAAACAAAACAAAACAAAAAACCAAACCAAACAAACTAAACCAACCAACAACAACAAAAGAAAGAAAAGAAAAAAGAAAAGAAAAGAAAAGAAAAGAAAAGAAAAGAAAAGAAAAGAAAAGAAAAGAAAAGAAAAGA